>JANBVN010000320.1:0-14294 GCA_030052785.1 Coniochaeta hoffmannii
CGCCTCCCGCAGACTCATCTCCCTAACCTCCGCAATCAGCCTCCTCTCCTCCTCCTCCGCCCTCCTCTCCCCGGCACTCCTCTCCCTCACCTTCCTCAGCACCCTCTCCCCGGGCTTGTACTTGGCGTCCATCTCCTCCCTCTCCCTCGCGTCCTTCATCTTCTCGGGGAACGCCGCGACGAACATCTCTAGCAGCGTCGCCACCGTGGCGTTGTGCCTCGTGTCCCTCACCCTCGCCCGGCAGCTGGGGCAGGTGTAGACCGAGTCCGCGTCCGGCGGCGACGGTGCGCTCTCCGCCGCCGCGGCCTGCCAGCTGAACCATTCCTTCAGGCAGGCGCCGCAGAAGGTGTGCAGGCAGTCGAGCAGGGTCAGGGGTTGGTACAGGAGGTCGGTGCATATCTGTAAGTTGTCACAACCCCCATGTCAGTACGCCGGTATATATGGGGTAGGGGGCAGCAGCGGGGAGGCAAGGGGGGTACCTACAGAGCAGGTTAGCTCCTTCTCCAGGTCGACCTGTGGCCTTGGGGAGTCCATCTTCTTTTTCTCTTCGCAGCGGCAAGTGAGCAGTGCACCAAAGCGCGCTCAAGCGCGAGTGATGGGAAAAGGGTGCCCGAGTCCCCGACCTTTTAAGATTCCCAACAAAGGCAAAAATGCAGCCTAAACGAAGGTGCAGAAAGGCGGGCTGAGCTTCCTGCAGGTCGAGTTGGTCGAGCTTCAGCGGGGCGCGGGGCAAACCGAGGGCGTATCCAGAGTCTGGAACTTGTTGGTGCGGCCAAGGCGAGGCGTCGTATCGTCAAGTCACGGTGGTGCCGCTATCGCAAGCTCTCACGTAAGGCGTCTGGGCGTTCGGGCCGCCACAGAAGATTCCAGCATGCATGAGGAGGTAGTACTACATAGCTTCAGCTTGCAGAGATGGCAGTAAAACTGTGTGAAATAGGTATATTGCGCGCGTCAGGCAAACGAGCGATGGACCGAAAATACAATACCGAACATGACTCCCCAACACCGTATCCCAACCAACCCATGGTCCATCCAAATAAACTGTGATGTATCGATGATATATGTATGTGTATGTGTGTTACGCCCTGATGCAAGACTTGCAACCTTACCCCTTCAAGGTACCTTTACAGTACTCTCGACCCTTCATAATGATAACCAGAACTCCAGTGCTCCCATGATACAGACATAAAAAGGAGAAAGTGAAAGACAAAGGAGGTGATTATATCTCATCCGTGCCGTCGTCAGGCGCATCGCATCCCCACTCCTTACAGAAACCGAACCAATTCCGGTGCAGACACGTCTTGGGCTCATCCGCTGGCGAAGAGGTAGGAGTAGCCGTCGCCGTAGGAGTGGCCGGTGCCGAAGTTATCGAGTGTGGCACTGTCGTGTGCGACCTGGTTGTCGTCTCGTCGTAGCAGCCCCAGAACTTCCCAGGCGTCGCACATGAAGTCGTCGTTCCCTGCGATTGGGAGGATGTCGACGTCGACGTAGCCGTCACCGTCGGCCGAGGCGCACTCGGGGACGTCACCGGCTCTGTCGTGGTGGCCTTGTCTTTGCATCCGAACCAACCGGGCGTTTTGCAAGTTGTCGTGGTTGTAGATGTAGTTGTGGAACTGGTTGTTGAAGTGGCAGTTCCAGTAGTCGTCGTGGTCTCATCGAGACACCCCCACCATCCCGGTGTCTTGCAGGTCTCGGTCCGCGTCCGGGTCTTGGTTGAGCTTGACGAGCTTGATGAGGTGGTCGTCTCGGTCCCGTTGCTCTCGTACATCTTCCAGTTGGCGCAGTCTCTGCATTCAGGCGTATATTTGCACTCCGGGGTCGTGTCGTACTTCTCCAGTACGTCATGGATCACGACCCGGATCTTGTGCGTGCCTACACCGACGCGCCAGCCCTTGTCAGCGACTACATCGTAGACGCACTCGTATCCAGTGTGGCAAGCAGTCTCGAGAGCATATCCCGCAAAGGCGCAGGATGCTGTTGCTCCGTTGCAGGTGCCGATGTAGATCGGATCGGCCGTGTGCCCGAAGTGGAACGCACCGGTGTAGTCCCGCGTCTGAGGAAAGTCCGGATCGGCTCCTGGGGGAACCGGGAGGCCGAGTCGGCTGGCGGGGAGGGCTTCCGGCACCGCCTGGAAGGTAACGACCGGCAGACCGTACGTCAGCCCGAGCATAGAACTGACAGCGCCTCCAAGCGAGTGTCCGGTCAACCACACGTGCGAGTTGGGATACAGCTCTGTCACGTTCGCGTACAGCTCTCTGGCGGCCTGGTAGTACCGGTTCTCCTCGTGGAGATTCTGCCTCACGCAGGTGTTGTTGCACGAGTAGGTCCCTGTCGCGCAGTCGCAGACCTGATGCCACGTCCAGGGTCCCTGCTGCGCACAGCAGCAGCTGAAGAAGAGGTTGTCGTTGACCTTGTCGTTCGTCGTCGTCCCATCCCCATCAAACACAGCAAGCGATGTACCCTTCAGGCCGATCACGATGGTCGAGTTGTTCTCGTCGGCGAAGATGTGACCTCGAAGACCGTCACCCTCCCACCCAAAGTCGGCGCTCCTATTGAAAGGCCCGCCAACATCTATCCAGTCGGCCTGATCTGGCGTTTCAACATATGCGTTCGCTGCCATGTGCGCCAGACTCAGGACGGTGTCTTTATCATTGACGCTCGGTCCCGGAACGTCGTCCATGGTCCAGGACTCGGGAGACAGCACCGAGACGTATCCCCTCTGTCGCGCCTGAGCCACCATAGGGTCAACCACACTCGGTCTCCTGTCCACCAGCCGTTGTATCCTCACAGCGTTGCTCTTCGCTTTGAGTGGCGGCACTCTTGTCTTCGGATAACCGTCTTCGGCCGCCAGCCAAACCTCGGCCTGGCTGTTTACAACGTCCATCTTTCGGTGGAGGCTCGGATACTTGTTCGTTCCGTGGTGGAATATCTGCCGGAGGGTCTAAGAAGAATGACAGCGGTTAGCGACAGCCTCGGTGGGCCGATGGCGGAGAGGGCGCGGCACTCACAAATGTGTGTTCGGCAGGACTTGGAGGCTCTGGTTTTAGCGGTGTCAGAGGCACTGGATCGTATGGCAAGACAGCTTGTTCGTTTATGTGCCTGGCATCCGCCGCGTACGTGGGAGTTCCGGACACGGCAAGGAAGGACAGCAGCAGCTTGGCCGTGACTCTGCCGGCAGAGGAGCAGCCTGACCCATCTTTCCTCCGCCGAAAAAACATGTTTGCTTTGTGAGATGAGCCCTCGTAACAATGGTTCTAGGAAAGAGAGTAGATACAAAACAGGTAGGGAAATAGGGAAAGCCGCGTAAACTCGATAGCTTGCGCGGGAAGGGGGGCAACAACAGTGGTCGATGTTGGCCGACGATGGGGCGTTGTTTGTTGAGCGATGACCTGGCTCAGGCTGGCTGATACCACACACCCCCGCTGGCGGTATCTCGTGCCTAATATGACGCTATGAATGGCTGGCCACTTATATCCGGTGGGCTGCCCCCGGATTCCATCCACTGTTATTCCACTGTGGGCTAACCTGATGACGTTGCAGTCCCTAGCGACCCGATAACCGGAACCGATAAGTGAGTCACCAACTGTTAGGTATGTCAGCAACCGCGTGAGGCTTCACTAACAGATACGAACTGGGTGGATCGCAAATGTATCCCCAGGTTGCGTGGCCGCATGTGACGCCCCGAGTTCACCCAGTGACTTCCTCAGCGACACCTGTCTTGCAGGCACCCGCTCGCACTGCTGGATGCGCCTTCAGTAGTAGTATGCACCATGTGCAACTTTCACTTCGAGGTTAACCCACGAGGGCGATGTACGCGGTTTCAGTCGTGCGGAGCAAAGGGCGGAGACGGAAGCTGAGCATCAGAAGATGCCAAGCGGCTGCGCGGCTAATGCCACCCCACAGTGGACTCGAAGATAACGATAGCGAGCCGTAACTTCCATATGCCGTTTCCAGCTGTGCTTCATGGAGTCCATCATCAAGTATCACCTCCGAAGTCGAAGTCTTCTTCTCCACGAACGCCCTGGGATACTCGTCGTGTTTACTGTCTTGTAGCTGAGATATAGCAGTTTCCCGCGATGCAATAACCTCTTGACAAACGGTTGTGCTCCCTTGGCTGAACCCGCCTGTCCCATCTCCTCGACCCGCAGAGGTTTCAACCTTATTAGTGCCTTCATGCGCCAATCCGGGCTGAATATCGTATGTAAGACGCGTATACTAGACTTACTTCATAGATATGTCCTTTCTTCCAGCATCCAATCTTCCTAAGCTTAACTCACGGAACACTGGGCGTGTTGCTGAGTTTCGACCGTCGCACGCTGACATGATGCTTAGCAGTCTGAGCAAGGGTTCCATGGCATCGCACTCCTCCTCCAAAGCGTCCAAAGCCGACCATCGACCGAGTCCTCTCCGGACATCAAGGTCGTTCCCTCGAGCAGAAACCCAGAATGGTCCTGCGAAAGAGGTGACGCGCGCTAAGAGAGCGAGCACCGTGACAACAGGGTCGTCGTCGGGTCAGGCCATGGCCTCACGCAAACAGGCAGAGGTGAAGGAGAAAGAGGGCTACTTCCCCGACATCCCCGATGTCTTCGAAACAACAGCAACCGAGGATGACTCTCCGGAGCCTCCTCGCGCCTCAGTCGACCTCGACAATCTGCCGATCGAACTGATCAGCTTGACGGATAGCTTCATTGACTCATTGTCGGCCAAAGTTCACCCAACCCCGCCCAACATCGACAGCTTGTCCGCCAAGTTCCAAGAGTTTTATGCGCTCGCCGCCTCGCATATACATACACATATAGACACTCTCGCCTCCAGGCAAAGGAGAGAGCAGTCGCCCGCGTCCTCGAGCTCCGCGCGGAGCTCCGCTGCTAGTTTGCTTCGGGCGAAGGCAGCGTCGATAGGGATCAAGGACAGGCCTAAGGAGCTTCCGGTGAGGCGGGCGTCTGAGCAGCAGCTGCTCACGGCAGACGAGGTTGCGGAGCGGAAGAAAGCCAGGAAGGCGCTGGAACAGCAGCGCGGATTACTAGAGGAGGCGGTGGAGAGGAGGCTTTGCGAGGGCCTCTACAACAGGATATACAGGCACCGGTCAACGCAGGACGAGGAGCAAGATGCGAAGCTCCGCTCCAAGACTGCCGCTCTATCGGTCGTCGGTATAGGCCCTCGAGACCTGGGCGTAGACCTTGGCGACGCCGGGCTCGAACCGGAGGCGGCGGCGGCTAAGCAGGAGGAGGTTAGGGAATCGCTGGAGCAGGCGAGGAAGGAGCTCGTACTGATGAACCAATCAAGATATCCTCTTGGCAAGCTGAACCATCTGAAAGCCGTCCACAAGGCCATCATCGACACATTATCGCACTTTCACCCCTCGTCCTCGGCAGACGAGCTAATGCCGATGCTCATATACACGCTCATCACCCTACCTCCAGAGGACCTAAACGTCATCAGCGACCTACACTTCATCCAGCGCTTCCGGTGGGAGCCAAAGCTCTTCGGAGAAGCGGCCTATTGTCTCACCACCCTCGAAGCAGCGATCAGCTTCTTAGAGACAGTCGACCTCTCCACCCTGCGAGCAGACGAAGCTCCCTCGGGGCCACCAAAAGCCTCAGCAGGACGACCCGTAACCCCAAGGTCTGACACCTTTCCGCCCGCCTACGCACCGGGCCTTTCGGTGCCGACGACGAGCACGGCAGAAACGTCGTCCAACCAAGCCGCCGGTGTAAAGCCCGCCCCGTCGCCTACCGGTCTCCGTGTGGCGGTGCAGCTGCGTAATCGCCGGCTTAGTGATCTGGTGAACACTCCTGCACTCGCGATCGGAGCCGCTAGCGACGCGATGTTCAACACGGCCGACCAGAGCCTGAAGAATATCGGCAACAGTCTGGGCGACAGCTACAAGTTCCTGCTGGGGAAGCTCATCGACCAAAAGGACGCGCTCACGAACTCGGGCGGCGAGGTGCTTGTCCCGAAGACGCTCGACGATGCGAGGAAGATGCTCGGTACGCCGCCACCCGAAGACGACGTCTCTGTCGCAAGCGGAGCAAGCTCGGTGCACGGCCAGGACGACGAGATGAAACACGCCAAGGACGACAAGCTGTTGAATCTCATCGGAGGCACCCGTAAAGCCTCGCGGGATCACAGCGCCGATAGCTCCAGGAGCGCTGGCAGTTCGAAGAGAGTCCTGTTTGCGGCTAGCGAGGAAGATAAAGCCAAGGAGAGGGCGTCCGGAACATTGACGCCTTCGTCCTCCGCGGCCGCACCGAACAACCCTGCTTTGATCGAGTCGATGCGGAGCCTTGGGAACCAGCTCAATCCCATGTCAAGGCTCTCTGGTTTTAGGGGCTTCGGGAGGACTGCGTCTACGCCTGCGCCATCCAAAGAGGTTGCTGCCAAGGATGTGGCGGATGGAGGGGATCTGGGTACTGTGAGCCTTCCACCTCTACTCTCGGTCGTGCAACGTGTGTGTACTGACATGGCTGTGATAGGCATTCCCCGATATAGCAGCCTCGCTCCCACCAAAACCTGAGCCGGCCAAGATCAGCCCGCCTATCAAGCGGTTCATGGAATTAAACAGTCCGGGCGACCTGAGGCTGGGTGAGGTGCTTGACTTGTTGCGAGACTACAGGCGCCTCGCTGGCGCGCTGAAGGATATGGGTGCATTCAAGGAGTGATACCGCACCCGGCGGAGGAGATACGTATCATCATACGCGTTTGTTAGATAGGGCGAACTGACCGCATATGCGTGCGCTTTATACTGGGTGTAAGTGCCGCTATCAGCTATAATAGAACGCAGAGATGGGGATTTGCATAACGGAAACAGGAGTTCACATCTTGAAGAATTATTCAAAGATGACTTCCATCTTCATATCCAGTGTACATCTACGAACAGAATATCTACCGCTTACTCGTGGCTCCACTCGGGCTTCTTCTTCTCCGCAAACGCCTTCATGCCGATCTTCTGGTCCTTGCTCCCAAACAAGCTATGGAACACCCGCCTCTCATACTCGATCCCATCCCTGAGCGGCAGGTCCTGGCTCTTGTTCACCACCTCCTTGCACGCTATGACAGCCACCTTGCTGTACCCCGCGATCGTCTCGGCCGTCTTGAGCGCCGCCTCCATCAGCTCGGCGTGCGTCGCGAAGCTCCTCGCAGCAACGCCCCACTTCTCGGCCTCGACGCCCGTGAAGCTCTTGCCTGTCAGGATCAGCTCCATGGCCCTCGCCTTGCCGATGGCGCGGGTCAGCCGCTGCGACCCGCCCGCTCCGGGGATGGTGCCGAGCTTGATCTCGGGCTGGCCGAAGTTGGCGCCCTCGGTGCAGTAGAGGATGTCGGCCATGAGGGCCAGCTCGCAGCCGCCGCCCAGTGCGTGGCCCGAGACGGCGGCGATGATGGGCTTCTTGACGGCGGTGGTGAGGCGGGACCAGGACTCGATGAAGGAGGTGGTGTAGGCCTGGCTGAAGGTGAGGGGGGCCATCTCCTTGATGTCGGCGCCCGCGGCGAAGGCGCGCTCCGAGCCGGTGAGGAGGATGGCCGCTATGGTGGGGGAGGCGACGAATTCCTCCAGGGCGGCGTTGAGCTCCGTGATCAGCGGGGTTGAGAGGGCGTTCAGGGCCTTGGGGCGGTTGAGGGTTACTGGGGTCGTGTAAGTGAGTGTGTTCGTGAGGATGGGGTGAGTTGCAGGGATAGAATACATACCTTGGCCGACACCCGGCCTGGGCTCAGACACCTGGATGAACTCGTAGCCCATGGCTGGCGTTGATGAGAAGCTTCGTGAGACTCTGAGTGACGATGCTCGAAGGTAAGAAGCCGGCTGTAGCCGCGATCTCGCGAGCCGCACGCTTCTGAGGGACTGCATTGTTTGCTCTTTTTATAAGAAGACGTGGGTATCTTATCTACGGACTCAATGAAGGATCAATTGCATGTAAGTGAGCGTTCACCAGAAGGTAACTGGCTCTCAATTATTCAGCGATGCAATGAAGCTGTCACGTCAAGGCGGATCGTTAAGCCGAGGATAATGACATCCATCGAGGTCCAAGGGAATGGCAGGAGAGCGCTCCGGTCGCCAGCTGCCATGCCGAAGTGGACAGCTCCATTTTCCTCACATGCGTGGGAGTAAGGGCCACGGCTCCTTCCGTCACGGCGAAAGGTACGTACCGTGGCTGAGCCACGGTTCGCCTTGGCAGGGGGCTTTATTGGACCAATGGATTTGCCTCCGATTTTGGCGTCCAGAGTTGCAACGCGGCCACATTGAACGATCGCAATCCGTATCTGCTGGGTGTCGCGAACAAATTTCCTGTCCTCAAGTCGACCCCTTGCTGCCGCATCCAACCGGAACATCCATTCATTCCTTGCGACCAAGCAACATTCACGACTTGTTCGTTGCTGCTGATAACTGGTAACTTCGATTCTCGACACTCCTTCGAATAACCCTTGACTGCTTGAATCAAGGATAAGCGCAAGGATAACGCTGCGCTCTCAGCCGAAGACACAGTCAAGATGGACTCGATGGAACCAGAACAGACGCCCTTTGCGGCAGTCAGCGCGCAGACATCGAAACTATCAAGAGTGCGTTGTTGTCCACAAGCACTCTCGACTGGAGTTCTCAGCTAAAACAGAAACAGCAATACCAAGCCCTCCTCGACCAGTCGACCCCCTTCGTCCTCTACCGCTGGGTCGGCACCGGCGTCGCCCTCTTCTTCTTCTTCATCCGCGTCTTCGTCGCGCAAGGCTGGTACATCGTCGCCTACGCCCTGGGCATCTACCTGCTCAACCTGTTCCTCGCCTTCCTGCAGCCCAAGTTCGACCCGTCCAACGAGGCCATCGACAACGAGATGGAGGACGGCGCGGTCGGGTCGCTGCCCACCAAGCAGGATGAGGAGTTCCGGCCCTTCATCCGCCGGCTGCCAGAGTTCAAGTTCTGGCACTCGGCCACGCGGGCTGTCCTGATCGCCTTTGGGTGCAGCTGGTTCGAGATCTTCAACGTGCCGGTGTTCTGGCCGGTGCTTGTCATGTACTGGCTTATGCTCTTCATCCTTACCAGTACGTACTGCGCCTCTGTCGTGTCCGCCGGAATAGTATATGCTAACATAGTGCTACAGTGAGGAAGCAGATCCAGCACATGATCAAGTACCGCTACGTGCCCTTCACGTTCGGAAAGGCCCGGTACAACAAGAACAGCAAATAGGTTGTTTCCTGACAGCAACCAGAGCTGCTCTACACCGGGTTGGCCCAGGACCCGCCACTGTGTCCTCCGGAGCCTCTCTCTGAGACACACTGTATTATGATACTGCATGATTTCCTGGGTGGGAGGACGAGAAGCCGTCATCATCATGACCCTGTATAGAGACACATACGACCTTCTAATCTTCTCTGCCGCCGCGGCACTGGGTCCGGGGCGGGAGACTAATACTGCTTTCTTTGCTGGGAAGGAAGGGTCTAGGGTCATGGTTTGGTGTTGGAGAGAGTGCACTTTTGCCATGTACAGATACTATGGCACTTATAGAGCAGGGCACAGGGTGAAGCAGGGACTGGACATCTGCGTGAATGTCGCATTACGAGCGAGTCCCGGACTACGGCTTGGATATGTAGCTTTGTGCAGCAACGGGGCAATTGACAATATATCTATCGTGCCTTTGACCATCATTTTAGCTCATTAGGCACTTCGTTCCCTTGCAGCTATTCACTGCTATTGTTCACTTTGGCGCTATTGTTGGGGACAGATATTGGCAAGGGAGGCTGTGGGGTCGCTGCCACTCACTTCCAAGCAGTCCTGTCATTCTTTCAGCCTCGTCCACTTTTATTCCGGTTGCACAACCGCGTTCGCAACGCCGACCTGCAACCGACCTGCAAGCTGCACCAGCGCTCAACAATCGCGTTGTTCAGCACCGGTCAATCTACATCTACCTACCGCCAAAGATGGCTTCATCACAGTCTCGAGGTGGTGAGCGCATGATCCACCAGGACTTCATCGCGCGCATCCGCTTCTCCAACGCCCTGCCACCACCACCGGTCCCGCCCAAGCTGCTCGACATCCCTAATACCGGCCTTGCCAGCGGCCAATACACCAACCCGGGTTTTGCCTCTCGTCTCGCGCGGGAGCAGCCCCTCAACATCGAGGCTGATGCCGAGCTGGGAATGCCGATAGACCTGGTGGGCCTGCCGGGCGTCTTTGAGGGCGACGAGAGCTGTACGGTTTTGCTCCAGTCGTGCCTTCCCTCAATATTTAGGATACTGACCCGGAAGAAATAGCAATCCAACCAGACCGCGAGCACCCAGCCACCATACACCCTCGCGACCGCGCCCTCCTCCGACCGCTCGCGACCCTCGGCAAGCCCAAAGTTAACGAGACGGCCGTCTCCTTCCTCCGGCGCACAGAGTACATCTCGGGGATGCAGACCACCTCGCGGAAGGTGGACATCTTCCTGAAGAACCAGAGCGGGACGCCCAGACGCGCCGCCCCGAAGCGCAAGGCCTCCCCCGAACCGGACAAGGGCTCGCCGGCCTACATCAAGCGCAAGATCGAGCGGTCCTTCGACGTCGCGTCGCTGGGCCTCCGGGACCGGAGCAGGGTTAAGCACCCCTCCAAGCGCAACGTGAAGCTCGTCGACGCCTACCCGCTGCTCCCGGACCTGGACGCGTTCCCGGACTCGGGCGCCTACGTGACGGTCAAGTTCACGCACAACCCCGTCCCCAACAGCGGCGCGGCGGCGTACGACACGCGGCTGCTGTCGGGCATCTTCAAGCCGATCGAGCGGACCGAGGAGGAGGAGGTGGCGTACGAGGCGGCCATGGCGGCGCACGAGCGCGACCCGGACAGGTTCCCCCGGCCGGATAATAAGATGAACTACGAGTTTTATCTGGCGACGGACGCGGCTGCTGCCGCGCAGTTTCGGAGGCGGTTCGATGTGGATGACCCCGAGAAGGATAGCAGGGAGCTGTATCCCAAGAGGGCTAACGGGGAGGCCGCGGATTGCTTCCCGTTCAGGCGGGTTCGGGCGTACGAGACTTCCAAGGAGGTGGAGCTGGACCATGAGAGCAAGTACAGCGAGGAGCTGATACTGGCGATGAACGAGGGGGGACGGGGTGATATGGAGAGGGGGCTGTACTACTACCCTGTCATGCAGCGGAGTACGGTGAGGGCCCAGAGGAGCAAGAATATTGCCCGGACGGTGGCGGGGATGCAGGAGGGTGAGGAGGCGATGATTGATCAGCTGGATGTCACGGTTGACGAGCCCGGCGAGGAGTTGAAGGAGCATATGGCAATGTATAAAGAGCATCCTTATGGCTTCCAGGATGACGAGGAGGAGGAGCAGCATCAGGAGGGAGGGAAAGAGAGGGCCCGGGAGGAGGAGAAGCAGAGCCAGGAGACGGCCGGACGGAGTCAGGCTGGTAGTCCGGATGCGCAAGCGGAGGTTGACGCAGATGCTGAAGGGGAGGAGGAGGAATGAATCTGCTGGTGACCCTTTGGACTAGATGCTGGGTTTGGGCTTGTATATTCTATATTATGCACAGCGTTTCGTCTTCGGCGTTGAGGGAGATATTCTTACAAGGACATAAGACGCATCACATACGAAGGCCGTGAAAATGGAAGGGGTTTTATCAAACCGCGATCGAGTAGGTAGCTTGGGTGAACCGAGCATCGCATACAGCTACCTGTCCGGTGTAGCTTACCGTCTGTCTCAATCCGGCGCAAAGTCACAGTGAAACCCAAGGTGAAGGGTGGTCACCGTGTATAAAAGAGCTGCTGAGTCGCTGCACAGACCACCTATAGTTCAGCTGAGTCTGGACCCTGGCAGGAGAAAAGCTTACCCCAGTTAGGGGACGTCTCCGGCGCAAATCAGGCATGTGATTCGCCAAACTATCAGCTAGCTGTGCGCCCGAAGCTTGCGATCTGGCCTTGCGCCTCAACGTCATCAAACAGCGAGCGCCAACATTTTGTTCGGATATGGGGGGTGTGTTAAAGTCCGCCATTTCGCATTGCATATAAAGCTCGGCGAGTGGCCCTGTCTTCTGTCTTTTTCTCCCCGAAAACTTGCCCAACGACCAATTCTTCGAGTAGCGAGAGGAGCAACGGCAGACATGGCTCCAGAACTGAAGACCGCCAAGCTCACCTTGACATATCCCGCCTACTGCTGCGACTTCGATCCGCAAGATGCCAATCGACTCATAGTTGGCGGCGGAGGAGGTGCTGGCCGGAGCGGCGTGGGAAACAAAATTGTATGTTACTACAGCGTCAATCTTTAAGATATCATCTGGACCTTGCTAAACAGTGTATGCAGAGCGTCCTCGACGTATCGTCCCCTGACAAGATCGAGGTAGCTTCCGAACTTGACTTGAGCCGCGATGAGGACAGCGTCACGACTTTGGCCACCGGCTTACAGAAAAATCGAACGACGCTGGTCTACGCTGGCATCAATGCGAGCCTCGACGACATCCAGAAGGGCAAGAACGAGCACTTCCGGGTCTTTGGCATCGACAAGCCAGCCAGATCACGGTCGAACAGCACGCATAAGATCACGGAGCTGTCCCGGTCTTCGATATTCGGCTCCCAGGATGCCGACACATATCAGAGGCTGCTCAGAGTAGCTCCGTCGTACTCGGGTACTCACCAGGTCGGTGCTGTCGCAACAGGCCTCGCCAAGTCATCCGAGATAGCCATCTTCGACGTCTCGACTACCGCCGGCGTGGCGCCGAAGATACGGGGCAAGTTAGAGCTCCTCAAAGAGGCCATGGATCTCGACATCATCCAAGTAGACGAGGGCAAGTGGCAGCTGGCCTACTGCGACGACTTTGTGCTCAATATCCTCGACATCGGCAAGACGTCGAGCGAACCGACCAACATCTTCACCACACCGATCGACGTGGCTACAGGTCGCGAGCGGCCCAGCTTCCGGTGCATACGCTACCTCAATCCGCACTTCCTCATCGCCGCATCCAACATGCACAAGGGCTCGGGCGTTGTTCTGCAAGGCTTCAGACTGCCCGTCTCCGCGGAGCAGGGCGGCAAAGCCAAGCTCGCGGTCTCTGCCAGACTGCCAAAGACGGTTACCCGGGCCACCTGTCTTGCCGTGAGCAACCTCTCTCCCACCAGCTCTTCATCAGCCAAGCAAGGCGACACCCAGTTCGTCATCGCAGTCGCTGCCCAGGACAGCTCCATCACCCTCTACACCCTCGAACACGTCTCCCACTCCAACATCGAGCTCATCATCAAGCTGCACCCGATCACCACCCTCAAGGGCGATCACCCGTCCCCGATCTCCGGGCTAGCATTCAGCTACATCCCGCCTCCGCAGCCACCCAAGACAGCCTCCGTCTCCTCCACCCCGACCGCCCCACGCCAGAACTCCCTCAAGCTCGCCTCAGTCGGTTCGATGGGCCAGACAGTCGTGGTGCACACAATCCCCCTGCGCCGGCTAAGCACGGCCTCCAAGATCCCGGGCGCGCCGCCCCGACCGCCCCGCTACGTCGTCGCCCTCAAGTCGCGCGGACCCAACCCCGCGAGTATAATCATCTTCAGCGCCATCATCATCGCCGTCCTCGGCGCGCTGCTGCAGGGCACCCTGGAAGTCGCGGGGCTGATCCAGCCGTCCATCGGCGCGCGCCACCTGGTGCCCAAGCACTGGCTCAACCCCGTGCCGACCTACGTATCCGGCGACTTCAAGGAGTCGGACCAGATCGGCACGCACTCGCCGTTCCTGGCCGAGTTCCTGGCCGAGCAGAAGTTGAGCGTGGGCAGCAAGGGGGAGGGAGAAGGCCAGAAGGTCGTCCTGACGGCGGACGACGATCTGGATGGCGAGACTGGCGGGCAGGGTGTCAAGGTCGATGCCCATGACGAGGAGAGGCATGCGGATGCCAGGAGCTGGGACGAGTTGCCCCTGAGCCAGAAGAGGGCTTGGAGGAAGAGGCTCGAGAAGGCGGGCCAGTGGACCGAGGAGATGGGGGAGACGGTCCTGAAGGGGGTGCTATTTGGTGAGATTGGGGGTGCCATTGGGCAGATGGTTGCCGGTTAGGGGTAATAGTAACGCAAGAGGTTCGGGGAATTTGTCGGAAATCTGAAGATGCAGGTCGCACGGGAGCAGATCGTCGAATAAGGTGTTGGCCATGAATACAAATGCATAATGATTCCAGAGACTGGCTCAAGACGTTCCGGACCTTGTTGACTGAACGTCTCGAGATCATACCCACATATGCGTGCTCTGACTATATATGTACTCCAGTGTATCAAGATCCCCATAACACAACAACGCCTCGCGAATATGCCCATGCTGCCGGTATCCCGCTAAAATCAAGAACACCCCCTCCCC
>JANBVN010000321.1:0-14188 GCA_030052785.1 Coniochaeta hoffmannii
GGGTAAAGGAGAGCTCCCGAGAAGCCAGTAACAGGCTTGCATGTCTCAGTGCCGGATAAAGCGCCTCAAGGTAGCGCAGAGCGGGCAGGTACGAGATTGGAGCAGACGGAGGGGAGGCGTGGTGATACAGGTGAGATCGACAGATGATGGGGAGAGGGTTACTTACTTGGGTCTCCCGGTACGCAATCTCTCGAACGGCATGGAGGTAGGTACCGCGGCACCTACTATTATGCAGAACCGGGTCAAAGCTCCGGGATCGTGGGGGTCAGAGGCCGTGTAAGTGGTCGCTGTCAGGGTGTCCAGGTAGCTAGCTGCCAGTGACGGAAGAGCCTGTATGGAAGCGTGGTGCCGTCCTGTCGGGACCTGCACATGCGAGACAGGATCAGCAAAAGCGAAAATAGTCACTGCGCGAGGACGAGAGGATGTGACTGCCGGTCAAGACCTGATTTAAGACGAGAGACAATAGGACGCGACCCCAAAGAGTCTGCGAGGGGCACGGAGATGGATCCGAGTCACAAGGAGGCGGGGCGAGGTAGTGTCGTTGAAGGGTCTCCTCTTACTTAGAGCTCAGATCCGAGTACCGGCAGGGATGGACTCTGGCCTCTCCGTACTGAGGCCACTTGATTGGATTATACTCTCCGAGGTTGCGGGTGATGTCGCGCCGAAGCTCGCCAGGCACAGCTCGATAGTATCTCCTCGGTTTCCAGGTAGCTCGATGAGATGCTCGACGATGATAGTTGAACCCCTCATGCGTTGCAAAGAGCCCAGCACCAATACCGGAGAAAGCTTAACCGGTACTAGTTGACCAACAAGCAGGAATAGGGTATCAACAGTGCAACCGTAGCGGCTGGTCTGTGGGCCGTAATCCGGGCGCTCAAGCGAGGATGTTGGGCTCTTGTTGATGCACTTGAGGTGGTGAACCCAGACTCTCAAAGTGCCAAGCCTGTGGAGCCTTTCAATGATAGAGCCGCCAAAGATCTCTATCTCGCTACGTATGACATAATGGCGCAGCGCAATATCGAAACGCTCTGTCCAACGTACGATATTATGTTACATTAAGCTGCAAAGTATACCCAGCTGTCTCTGCAAATTCTACACAAGGTGGTCCGGTGCCGCCATCGATCGTTTTCTGGCCTGCAGTCGGAGAATGTTGCTCGGGTTTTTGGGTGCTCTCTTAGTTTCTACCCAATCAGATGCTCGAATCTGACCCCGTGGCTTTCTCAATGCCAGCAGCGCACTACCAACGCTAGGACCACGCTAGAGCGGACAGAGCAGACATGCCGCCAGGTACGGGGCCATTATGTAATAAATCAAACCGTCTATGAGGCTTTCATTCTATATACGAAGATGCGCCTCCATTTACGACGTTGCCGGCAGCTAAACTGCTCGTGCATAACCAATGCTGTGCAGCCAGTAGGCGATGGAAACGGGACATACCGCAGTACCGGTACGTACTGCTGTTGCTGGACCACAACCTACGGTACACTTAGACATAGAACTGCGCATGCTAGCATCGTACCAGTTATCCTGCGGACACTCCAAGACTTATACAGTACAGCGTAAGGTAGTTAGCGTGCGTTGTGCGTAGGTCTGACCAGCTACCTTGTCTCTTCCCACAGAGCAAGTTTCTGCTCCTGCTCCTGCTCGTGAGCGTGATATGAAGATCAAGTTAATACCGATTCTGACAAAGTGCTACTTCAAGGCGGATGGGTATGACGTTGTCGCAAGGTTCGGGCTTGAGTGACGGCGACCTTACCACCAGCATGGCTAAGACACATTGAGGCACATTGTTCACAGTAGCGCAGGCATCGCGGGACAGTGCCCGAGAGTACTTTTTACTGCTTTTTCGATTGCTCGCGCTCAGGAAGTAATCTCGACCGCAACCGCGCCTGCCTCACACTGCCTCGAGTGAATCACTGTAGCGATCGAGAACAGGCATGTGGTTGGCCTTATCTGTTGGTCGATGGTTGGTGCGATTCAGACTAGAGGACCTGGAGCGCTTCCCGATCCCTAAGTACACCCAAGTTGCCGTCAAAAAATGTCCATTCCCCTGAGGACAGCCATTTTCCGAGTGTCCGTTGCGAAATCCCTTAGCAATCGGCCCCTGAACGATCCTCGTCAAAACTCCGTAATATGTGGTATCACGCCGACGTCGTCATGTTGAGGGAAAGTTTACTCGGCAGCGGTAACGGCGCGAGCTGTCGAACTCTTGTCAGTGGACCACTCGTTTCGAAATCACACTCGGTCAAAAGACACATACTGTAGATCTGCATCTTGCTGTGGGTGACGACGGGCTTGATCAGACCCTTCTCCTCCAACTCCTTCAGGCACTTGCGAGCGAGCGAGCCGTTGACCTTCAGTCTATCGACGAGCGTAGCGACGGTGACGAGACGGTACGACTGGACATCCTTGTAAAGCTTGTCGGAAGTGGCCTTGTCGAGCAGGACGGCGTGCTGTGCCTTGTCCTTGACCTTGCCCTTGGACCACTGCAGCAATGAAGAAATCGGTTAGATCGCTGTCACCTCGTCAAGTATCGATCAATAATCAGCAGATCGTCCTCACCTTCTTCTTCTGCTTCTTCGCTCCAGTGTTTGCGGGCGCCATGATGATTGATTCTGCTGTTGGGGAGGATGGCGATGCAGATGGAACAAACTTGGTGGTCGCTTTTGCGGGGGACTATTTTTTGGTCTGGGCAGTCATCAGTCGTCCGTTTCGCCGCCTTCCGGTTGCCGCTGGGGTCTTGCCCTAAACTAACGTCAATTTTTGGGAAGGGACCACCCAGGAGTTGCCCCACTTGACAGCTGGCACACCGCTCGTGAGCCCCGAACTCGTTCGCATGCGGGACCAAAAATTTCGCACCACTTTGAATTGAAGATTGGACCTCAGAACTGCACCTCGATCACGACAACCTAGTAACCACCCACGAGAGTCCCTTCGGCGTCAGCATTTTCACCAGCAACAAGATGTCTGACAACGGCGAAATCGAGGTCGAGGCCGTCTCCGGCTACCAGGTCCTCCCCAAGGAGGTCGTCGCCGAGATTGGCAGCATCAAGCTGTTCAACCGCTGGAGCTACGAGGACGTTGAGATCCGGGATATCTCTTTGACGTAAGGCTTCCAGCGATTTCTCTTTTCATGGACGCAATCAGGGGGGTTGAGTGGGACAGCAGATTGGTTATTGGGCACCTTGGAGAGGAAACGAGACTGCGAGGGCGCAACCGGGCACTTATAACGGAACCTGACACGATGCGCTTTGCTATGTGACGCGGCAGATACAGAAGGCTAACACATCTCCCGCAGCGATTACATCCAGATCCGCTCTCCCGTCTACATCCCTCACTCCGCCGGTCGCTATGCCGTCAAGCGCTTCCGGAAGGCCCAGTGCCCCATCATCGAGCGCCTCACCAACTCGCTCATGATGCACGGCCGCAACAACGGCAAGAAGCTCATGGCTGTCCGCATTGTTGCCCACGCTTTCGAGATCGTGAGTTTACCACATTATAGTACGATATTTGAGCGAGAGCCGGGCCTAACACTCGAACGCACAGATCCACCTCATGACCGACCAGAACCCCATCCAGATCGCCGTTGACGCCATTGTCAACTGCGGTCCCCGCGAAGACAGCACCCGTATCGGCTCCGCCGGTACCGTCCGTCGCCAGGCCGTCGATGTCTCCCCTCTCCGCCGCGTCAACCAGGCCATCTCCCTCCTGACCACCGGTGCCCGCGAGGCCTCTTTCCGCAACGTCAAGTCCATCGCCGAGTGCCTCGCTGAGGAGCTGATCAACGCCGCCAAGGGAAGCAGCAACTCGTACGCGATCAAGAAGAAGGACGAGCTGGAGCGTGTGGCCAAGTCCAACCGGTAAAGAGTTGGTTCGTGTCTGTCGCGAATGGGGGAGGGATGTGTTTTCGCTGGCGGTGGTCAGTTGGTTCTGCCACCGTTGGCTGGCTGCTCTTGCTATCTTTGGGAAACCGTGCGTATCTGGCGGGAGGGAAGGGAACTTCTCCGGCATATGTGCAAAGGGATGCATTTCGCGCGTTTAGGACTCTTGCGGACGCGGTTTTTCCATCAACGGCATTCTTGTCACTTAAGGCGATGAAAAGGGGCTCTCGGTTACGAGCAATTCAAGAACCTTGAAAACACATCACTTTCAAAGGCATGTTCCATCAGTGACATTTTGAGTATGTGTAATTTCTGCCTTCCCTTAGAGGGTCTGCTGAGGTCATTGATCATATCTCTACCTCGAAATATACACAGGTAACGTCAAGCCATCGCATCTCGATGCACTTCCGTCATTTAGACGTGGGGACCCTAAAACCACGTAAACGAGCCAATACTGTCTTCCGCAACCCTTCCAGCCAACCCTAGACGAGCGGGAGCACAATCCAGAACCTCCTGAACCGTGAGTCAACTTGTCCAGTAACAGGTCGGTAGACAGGATTCTCTGCGGATAGAACCATCAATGCAAAGTCAACGCGTTACAAGACCAACAGGAAAGATGCAGCTTCCGACACCCAGTCAGCCGCAATGTCAACCGACGACAGCAGCCGGTGATCTCATGCGGTCCGCAAAGAAAACTCATCGCAGAACATGAAAGCCTTCCAACGCCCCGCAACAGAAAGGCAAGTCGTGCGCCTCTCCTCCCTCAAAACGTGCTGAAGTCATTGTTGCCGTGAGGCAACACATCGTAACCCAACGCGCCCCAATACTCGTCCCCCATCTCGGCCTCATTGTCATAATCCGCCTCCCTCCCCCGCATCAGCGGCGGGGACGTCGCCTAGCCCCCCGCCGAGAGCGGAGGAGCAGCAGCGCGGACCTCCTCCTCGACATCGACATTAACGCGCCGGTACATGCCCACATGCTCCATCCCCTCCTCCCACCAGCTGCCCATCCCCTCGTCCTCGATGAACCCGGCGTACCGCCAGACCCTAACGGCGGACTTCTGGGCGTGGATGAGGACCAGACCCTTCCACTCCGGGCCATGCTCGTGGTTGAAGTAGGCCGAGTTGCGCACGGCCCAGTCGATGGCGGCGTTGATCAGCACGCCCGCCAGCCTGCGGCCGCGGTGCGAGGGCACGATGGCCAGGCGGCCGAGCTTGAGGTACGGCTCGCTGCCGTTGCTGTTGCTGTTGTAGTTGTGGTAGGTCGTCGAGCGGTCCGCGGGGACGCTATTACCCGTGGGCGGGGGGTAGGCGGAGACCGGGTTGACGGCGACCAGCCTGCCGTCGACGTAGACGCCGCCGGATACCGGGTGGGCCGGGTGCGGGAAGGGGACGAGCCGGATTGTGCCGACGGGGATGAGGGCGGCGGCGGTCTGGGAGTAGAGGACCCAGTGGGCGGAGCGGGGGTCGTCCTCGTCGTACTCGTAGTGCATGGGCACGCGCTGCTCCTGCACGAAGACCTGCTGCCGGACGATCATTGCGTCGCGGAAGGTCTGGGGGATGTTGTAGTACTGGTCGGTGGGCAGGCGGCTGCGGTCGTACCTGCTGAGGGCTTCCATGGGGGGCGGCTGGAAGGAGACGATTGGTGGAGGGGGAGCTGGCTGGCTGAAGTCCAGCAGGGAGGTGTGGTTGGCTGGTGGGAATGCCATGTTGAATATTGGATGTGATGATGTTCTTGTGAATCTTGTGTTGTCGTGCAAGTGGTTCGGCTTCTTGATCTCACTTCAGTGACCGAGTCAAAGGATAATTCGAAGGAAGGTGAGGTGATTGACTGAGATCTGATGATATTGGGCCGCCGGCTTCCACCTTTTATGTGGTGCTTGCAATTGGGATGTCTCGAAGTGACGGCGAGCGGGACTCGAACCACAACCCAGTTGAGCTGGTATGAGATGCTCACAGTTCACACTCTCACTGTGGCAGTGTCAGTAAAATTCTGCTCGGAATACGAGTTCCTGTAGCCCAGGAGGGGTTGGAGCTTTGATTGGGGCTTGACCACATACATTCAGACAGACTGAAGTTAATACCGCAAGTGGTGATAAAATGCCGGGCGCAGCGTTATCAACGGACCGGATGAGTCGCGAAATGACAGACAGACGCAGAGAGCGGCGCCCTGCGGTTGACCAGGCTGGTCCTCTTGGTAAATGAATCTGAAGGCCCAGTTACCTGAGTATCCCGGGAAAGAAAAAGAAGAAAGCAGTTTCCGGAAACGAAGGAAGGGAAGTCCGGGGTCGAGGTAAACCGGTGGTAAAACTCGGCGGTGGAAGCGGCGAAAATTTTCGGGTTTCCGGGCCGGTAGTAGTCCAAAGCCGGCTCCAAATGTCCCGAGTTCGGAGGGGTGAGCGGGACCCAGCTCCGGCCCCGCATGTGATGTGCCGACCCTGAGGCACCGATTGAGACAACTCAGTGGCTGTGAACTGTCTTTCACCTTATCTGGCCGTTGATGCCTGACTTTTACCTCGTTTCTCTTTCTTGTCAGCAATTCAGGCTTACACTATTCTTTGCGCTCTCTGCCTCGGATCTAGACTATGACTTCTCCACTCAAGAGACAGCGCAGCGAGGAGAATACACCGAGTTCAGCATCAACAACGTCATGCTACGACCAAAACAATGAACTCAGGGGAAAGCTAGCCTTGATAACAGGCGCATCAGGAGGGTATGTAATTCCGGCCATTACCCTCGAGTAGTATGTCCCCCTAACTCCTCTCTTAGCATCGGCGCCGCCTGCGCAAGAGCCCTCTGGAACCAAGGTGTATCCCTGGCCCTGACATACTGGTCCGACGGCGACCGCCTCTCGGAGATTTTCAAGGAGCTCCTGAGGATGAAGCGCCGCGACAGCTGCCCAGGCACCAAGGTCACGATCTACCAGGCCAACATGGCCTCGGAAGACGACATCAAGCGGCTGTACGCCGACGTCGAAGACCACCACGACCGGCTGCCGGACATCCTCATCTCGAACGCGGGCTACGGCAAGCGGATCCCCAACATTGCTGACATCTCCCTCGAGGAGTTCGACCACACCATGAGCGTCAACCTGCGCGCATCTTTCATCTTGTGCAAACTTGCCATCCCGTCCATGACCGAGAAGCAGTGGGGCCGGGTGATCTTCGTGTCCTCGATCGCCGCTCACGGCGGCGGTATCAACGGGTGCCACTATGCGGCCAGCAAGGCTGGGCTGACGGGGCTGATGAAGAATCTGGCTAACAAGCACGCCAAGGATGGGATTACCTTCAACGACGTTGCGCCTGCCATGATCGGGGATACGGGCATGATACCTGACGAGAAGTTTGTCGAGGGCACGCCGGGCGATGTGAGGAACATACCGGTCGGACGCTTGGGTACGCCTGCTGAAGTGGCTAATGTGGTCTTGATGTTCTGCCAGACGGGCTACATGACAGGACAGAGCGTTCTTCTCAGCGGCGGGCTGAAGTGACAAGGCACACGTACGCGTTCTAGCATTGTACGACCTAACGAGTGGACTCTACGAAATAATGAAAGCAGGCCTGTCTTGTTACCAATGCCCAATACCAATCCCTGAAACCGTTCCATCCCAAAAGCTCAGACTCGGAGCTTCACCGCCAACAGTGTGACTGCAGCCAGTATAACCGGCAGGATACTGACCACCTCTCCCAGCCCAGCGTACGCAGGCGGAATGCGCCAAGTCACGAAAGCCCCCGACGTCATCAGTATGGCCAACAGGTTGTACACCCCCGACCACACAAAGTTAAACACCATCCTCCGATACGCAGCCCCGCTGAGGTCGATCAGGAACGGAACACCCTGCAGTCCGGCAAGCAAGACGACATCGGCAGCTCCCCGCGTGACCTCGCTACCCATCGTCACCAGCTCGTCCCCCCCGCTGATCTGGACGCCGATGTCCGCCTGCACCACGGCCACCGCGTCGTTGGTACCGTCGCCGCAGAACATTACCGTCTTGCCTTTCTCGCTCGCCATCAGCTTCACGACGTAGTCACGCTTCATAGCCGGCGTACAGGCTGCGGATACGTGCAAGGCCGGGATGCCGACCTCGGCGGCGACAGAGTGCACGGCAGCGTGGTTGTCGCCCGAAACGAGGTGCACCGCGATGCCCCGTCGCTGGAGCTGGTCGACCACGGACACCGCCTCCGGACGAATGCGCGTCTTCAGCCCAGCGACAGCGAGGAGCTGTTTGTCCTTGGTGACGCAGAAGACAGTCATCTTGTCTTGTATCAGGCGCTTGACCAATGGATTTTCCATAGAATCGGTCCATTGCGGGCTCCCTCCACGAACGATTGCGCCGTCGTGAACCCCTTCGACACCCGCTCCGGGTATGATGCGTAGGTTCAGTTCTCGGGCCAATGGTGCAACTTTCTCTCCGCTACTTTCCAGGAACTTCGCTACTGCCACAGAAACAGGATGCTTGTTACCCTGAACCAACGCCCTCGTTACCGCCAACGCCTCGTGCGTCTCAGAGGCAAGAACATCGAAGGAGAGGACATCCAGGTCAGTCTCTGTCAATGTCCCCGTCTTATCGAACAGCACATCCGTGACCTTGCGAGCCCTCTCCGTCACGTCCGCGGATTTGATGATCACTCCCGCCCGAGCGGCGATCCCACCGGCTATGACGAGGACCATAGGTACCGCCAGCCCAATACCGCAAGGGCAAGAGATGGCGAGGACGGCGATGGAATATGTGATGGAGTGTGCAACGGCCTGTCCGGCAGTGTCGCCTCTAGCTCTCACAGAGATGATGATCCAAACGATGAACACAACGACGGCGATACCGCTGACGGCCGGCACGAAGTAGCTCGCGACTCGATCGGCGAGGCTCTGGATCTTAGGCACACCCTTGGACGCTTGCTCTACCATGTCCGCAATATCCGTCACGGTGTTGTGCCCCGGCAGACGAGTGGGCTGAACTGTCATTGTGCCCCAGATGTTCCTGGTCCCGGCGATGACATCGGAACCGGCGCGTTTGACAACAGGCGTACTCTCGCCAGTGACCATGGACTCGTCGACCTCGCTGGACCCCTCCATCACTCGCCCATCGGTCGCAATCTTGCAGTCGCCGAACACCCTGAACTGGTCCCCGAACTGCAGCAGGCGAGCATCGACTTCCCTCTCGGCACCACCTTCAACGAGCACAGCAGAAGTCGGCTGCAGCGAACGCACGGAGACAGCCGCAACCGCCCGGATCCGGGCATACGCCGCGACCAGCCGACCGAACACGACGAGCGTGACCAGCAGCGCGCTCGTCTCGAAGAACTCGGGCGTCTCGAGCGGCGAGCCGGCGAGGCGGAATCCGAACGCGACGACGGAGTACAGGTACGCGGCGGTGATGCTGACGACGACGAGCATGTCCATCTCGACCGCGCCGCTGTATATCAGGGAGGACACGGCCGGCCGGTAGAACTCGGGGACTGCGATGAGCTGCACGAGGGTGGCGAGCACGAGCTGCACTGTCGCTCTGGTGGCCGGGTTGAGAGACAGGTGGCCCCAGGCGAGCACCAGGACGGGTATTGTCAGGGCCCAGGCTGCGAGGGTCTTGAGGAGCGTGTCGCGCAGCTTCTTCCGGCTGTTCGCTAGGGAAGGATCCTCTGGTGGAGGCGCCAGACCGTCGGTCAAGTCCCCCAACGTCTCGAGCAGCGTTCTCGCTCCGATGGCTGTAGGATTGTACGCGATTCGAATCACTCGTTTGTTGAGCGAAGTCGTCTGTAGAATCCCTGGAACAGATACATCCTGGAGGGCTGTAAGAGACGCCTTGGAGGGGACCAATACATCCAAATATTGATCGACCTTGTTGACTACGGTACACCGGAAGCCAGTGGCTTTCTCGATAGAACGAATGATATCGGAAGTAGGCAATGCTGATGGTGCGAGATCAAACCCAGCACTTCCCATGACGAAGTCGATGCGGATATTAGACACCCCAGGGACCGAATCGTTCAGGACACGCTCCAGCTTGGTAACACAGCCCGAACAGGTCATGCCCTGGACAGCCAGCGAGACGTGCTCCGGTTGGAATTGTTTCTCGATATCAGTATCCGGGTTTTTGGTCGGCGCCGTGAGGATGTCATCCGTGGTCTTGGGTCGAGAGCTGTCACTGGCACAGCATGTTGTTGACGACTGGAGAAGTCGTCGACTATTGTCCTTGGAACCACCATTATCATCAACTCCACAGGCCGAAGGAGCCGTCCATGTCGCTGTGCTCTGGCAGCAGCCGACACCTTGCGGTTTCCCTACTATGGCGGCGTCGGCTGTGCCCGCCCCAGCCTTTTGAAGCCGAGTGTCTCGAGAGGATTGTCTCTGCGTTGCATTGTCACCTCGAGGAGTACAGCAAGCTGGGCGAAGCCCGCGTTCCAGGACGCTCCGGCAGATGCACTTAGCGGTCGCCAGATAGGTGCTGTACCTTTCGAAAGCTGTCTGGAGGTGCAAGCTACATGGCGATCGTTGTTTATCAATATCACCTTCGTCATCGAGTAAGCCTAAGAGGAACGGCGGTCAGTGATACGTCCGGAGGTTTGATTAGTAGGGGACCTTACCCTTGTCGTCTGTATCGCAAACTTCCCTGCACTCGACTGCTGCTACGGCCTCGATGCACTTGTCTGTCAGGAGAAGTTGTCAGTGTCCTGTATCGCGAAAGTACCCATAAGCATAGGACTTGCCGTTGCAGCATTCCGTGGTGCTAGTATTGGAGGAGCAGATCCATGACCCCGTTCCTGAGTTACAGTTTATCCCATTATCAATCTCATCAGGGACCGCGCAGGAGGCATCGCCAGCCACTTTGTCGCTGCAGCAAGATCTGATAACTGTCGGTATCCCCTCTTTCTCGAGCGTCGTACAGCAGTCCCCCACCCTGCTGTCCGCTCCTTCAACTTGCCTGACGGGTTCATTCGCCGGTCCCAGGTCGCAGCATTTCTTCTCGCATTTCTTCTCCCCAGATCCAAGTGCTTCCTGGGATGGGCAAGAGAGAACAGGAGGAGTGCAACCAACTTGGCTGGGGCATGCAGCACTCGCCTCGCCACCCGCCACCCGAAGTGTGGCCGTGCTGCTCGCAAGGTCATGGCCTTGCCTTGGGAGTGATGCCGACGCCTTGACATGCTCGTCAAGATCCCGGATGTTGTCCTTCATTTGCTGTTCTGGCTGCGTCAGGCCTTTATTCGCTGTACATGCGGCCCCTTTAGAGCAGCAGCCATAGCCCATTATGCTCAGCGCAGGAGCTATTGTATAAGGGTTGTAAGCGCTTTCGTGGGTGGTAAAGCGGTCGGTAAATTAGCTTGCGACCTGGAGATGCTTGACTTGAAGAATCAATGTTTGGGTTATCTGTGGGGTCTGAAGTGCCGTTAACACCTAAGTCTAAACCTAAGTATTGTGTTTCCCTGAATGCAGGCGAATGAAAGCAAGCGTTGAGGCCGAGAACGGAGTTGGGCCGCGTCCGGCTTCCCCTCCGGTAGTTATCGCCAAGAGACGGGAGAGCGGCAGACGGCAGTAAGAGAGGTGACATTGACACACCAGCTCGCTTGATCTTCTGAGCGAGACACCTCTACCTAGGCCACGATATTGGAGACACCAGGTTTCCAAGAAGGTGGCTCAATCGCAGGAGTGACTTGTCTCTTGTCGCCTTTTTGAACGAGTTGCAGAGGAATTCCCACTGCCGCTCTACCCAGTCTGACCCAAAACACATTTGTGACAGTGTAAGATACATGTACTCCTCTCTCCATCGGGCGGACAAAGTCAGAAGAACCAAACCAATACCAATTTATTGCGTCGGACAGAAAACACACGACTCCTTCACGTTAAAGGGCAGCTGCTTTTCCTCCAAAGCTGAGTGTCCCGCCGCCGTCGTTACCATCTTCGTCCCGCACGAGGTATCCTCCACTGCCGAATGGTTCCGGCACATGTTCAAGCGTTACCACCAGGCCGACTATAAACTGGTTAGCTCCAAGTGCAAAGTTCCAAAGATAGGAGCAGCTCCTTGCGTACATTTGTTGGTTCTCTCCCGGAGCCGGCCACGATGTCGTTGACGGTTCCCAATCGCACATCACAACAGATAACCACTGGCGCGTACCGGAGTAGGGAGCTTTGCCCCAGCAAACTCCCTTTGGGTTTGACGTCTCCGTCGGCGCCCCAAGAATTACTGCGCCGATTCTCCCGGATATGCAGCAGCGCCGTACCCGTAACACACAGTATGCGGCGCCATCTGCGGCCGCCTCCCCTGTACCTCAGACATGTTCAATGTGTCCAGCCAGGACGCAAGTTTTTAGGATGCTTTTTTCGATGCCTGGACTTGAAGATGATCAGAGGGCGAGGTCACAAAGCGGCTAGCCTCTCCTTTATATATGACTGCAGAAAGGCATGGGATTCCTCTTGACTGCGAATGACTATTTCCGACGGCTCACGGCGACAGAGACCTTGGAAGGAGCAGAGGTCGGATCGACTGAAGACCTAGCTTGCTTGAGTATCGCTATCCCAGGTTTAGGGCAAATTACCAAGCAATGCTATACAATGCAACAGACGTATGTTCACTTTGGGACGAAGTGCAGACAGGGAAGAGCCTTCTCATGAAGGCTGATCGGATAGAAAGCGTCGTTCTGCGCCCTCCTGCAGAGTCAAAGCTGCAAAGCCCGTCAGTATCACGATGTCTGATGATGTATTACTGATTTCCTAGCTTTTGCTCGCATGAGCCGGCAACCAACAGCCCGTTGCCACTTCCACGGTGGTCGATTTATGGGGGCGGTTTGGCCCGTCGATGTTGATGATGCTCGCTCCGTGGGGCCGTTGAGTGGCGTCTGGCGTCGTAGGATGAGTGCGCAATAAACTTTACACAGATGACTTGTCCATAGTAATTGGAAATGCAGAGCAAGGCTTTTTGGTTCGCGAAGTGCACTTTGACATGCGGGACTGTGGTGCGGGATGAAGGCGGCGCCGACACACGAACGTTAGACGTCTAGGTTTATCCAAGGCTTGTCAAGCTGACAGTCCTACACCGAGCCTCTCGTCAGTCTTCACCGAGCTCACTGTGGGGCACTTTTGAGGCAATTGCCACAACATCAGCACAACCTCACACGTAGGGCAGAGGAGCGTCAGCACCAGATAACAGCAAGCCCGTCCGAGATAACCTGATTGTCGGGATTCCTCGCCTACTCTCGATCTGACTGCAAGCTCTTATTCAAAACATACGGCACCATGTTGATCAAAGAGAGCCATGCCGACGTGCAGACTAGCGCGGATGGGAAGGAGAGCACTATGAGTGAGTGTCACGATGAAAGCTTTGGACTGACAGGCGGGATTCTGCTAACACCGATAACCAGGGATCTTCCTCTTCCATCCTGTCATCGCCGGCTACCCAAATGCGTCAGGCCTGTTCTACATGTCATTGTATGAGTCAGTGAAGAGCTGATACTAACTCGCAGATCAGACGCTTCCCCGGGGTGGCTCTCTTCAGTGAGATCTATCAGGGTGAGACACTCCAGCCCATCAACCCTTGATATAGAGTTTGACCGGCAGCTCAAAGTTTCACAGTAACTGGGCCAGTAGCCAGATTCGCCCGCCAGATTGCCGGCCAGGGCTACATTGTCGCCGCCCCCAGCAGCTACCACGACTTTACCGGTCCTGAGCCACTGGCCTATGATGTGCCTGGCACCGATCAGGGGAACGAGTGGAAGGTCAAGAAGGTAGATGCTTCCCCTTCATTATCCGAGTCCCACCATCACCAGGGTCCCCATGTCATTCGAGTGGTGGCGAAGAAAGCCTAGATGTACTGTCTAGGATGATACAGGTCCTCGTATGCTGCGCTGCGCTTCTCGTCCTTCAAGGATAATGTTGAGGCTTAGTTTATTCCCGCAGCTTGAAACCTGCGCCTCCAACTAACAACATCACACTATCCTGATCACACTTAACACTCGAAACCTAGCATGCTAACCCTCTCAGACCCTAGAATCATACGACGAAGACTCCCGCAAGACAGTCGACTACCTCCTTTCCCTGCCAACCTGCACCGGCCGCATCGGCTCTACAGGCATGTGTCTCGGTGGGCACCTCGCCATCCGCGCAGCCGTACGTCAACTCCCCTCTCCCATACCCTTCTCCCCTAACCCTTCCCTTCCTACACCTCCCCCCAAACCAACCACTGGATCTCTTCTCGTACCCTACTGATGCCCCCCTCCAGCTCGACCCCCGCATCACCGCCTCGGTAGCCTACTTCCCAACAGACATCCACACTCGCCGCCTCGGCCCTTACCCCTCCCCCAACCCCTCCCCTTCCCCGCCGTC
>JANBVN010000322.1:0-14145 GCA_030052785.1 Coniochaeta hoffmannii
CCGACGGCGTGAAGGCGTCCTCGGTCCCGACGTGCGCCTCCTTGAGCGCGCGCCTGAACTCCCGCCAGGACGCGGTCCCGTCCGCGGCCGCGTCCGAGTGGAGGGAGACCCTGCACGCCCAGGTCTCGTCCCTGACGTGCGGTCTGGGCCTGGAGCCGCGGGTGGACGCAGCGGCGGCGAGGGCCGAGGCCGGGACGCGGCGCTCGAGGAGGCGCACCGGGGCAGCGGAGGTGGGGAAGGATTTGGTGGACTTGAGTTTCCAGGGCGACGGTGGTGGTGGTGTAGAGGCGGCCGGGGCCGGTGGGGATCTGGGGGACGCGGAGTCGATGAAGGGGATGGCTTCCGAGAGGAGGGAGGTGAGGAAGGGGGTTAGCTCGTCGGGGGTGGCGGTTAGGGGGGGAAGTTGGGCGCGCTTGAGGCCCCATAGGCGGAGGAGGGGACCGAATGTCTCGGGGGATGTCATTGCGCCGTGATGTTGTGCTTTCGAGGCGTGGGGTGAGTAATGGGTGAGGCTGGTGGTGGTGATGCTTGGCGTAGAGTCGCGACTGGATTGCTAAGCTGCGAGCCAGAAAGAGATCAACCCTTGAACAATCCTGGCGCCAGGGTCGCCCGTTCATGAATTTATCCAAGTTCAATAGTTCCCAGGTTCCTGATTCTCCAAGTTCTCCCGGTTATTGAACGAACTTGACAAATGCGGAAGGTGAGACAGGACCAGGTCGACTAATCTGGCACGGGGACCGGGCCAGAGCTTATTCCCACGGTTTCAGATCCGCGCATCATTGACAACCAACAGGTTTCCAAAGAGTAGGTCAGCAGGAAGGGAACGCTTCGAGCTCATTTTTGATTGCATTAAATATTAGCCAGGTGCGTATCCTGGAACTCTATTCTGATTGCACCGCCTGGTCTATAAAATCATTAGAGATCTAATTGGATACAAGAACCGAAATGCATATCGCTCGTCATCAATCTCATGCAGCTTCACGCCTCTCCCAGTGGATGAGCGCCGGCTCTAGCGGCCGCGAAAACAGTGACTGGTAGTCAGTGCCAATGACCTTATCGCTGCCGTCGACGTTCCGGAACTTGAACTGGCGCACAATCATGGCGACAATGGTCTGCAGCTGCACGTTGGCGAATTGCTCGCCGATGCACCTATGCCTGCCGGCGCCGAAAGGAAGATAGGGAGACGATGCACCCTTGCTAACCAGGCCGTATCCGTAGTCGATCTTCTCCTCGTCCTGCTCGTTGCGGACGATGGTCGGAGCGTTGGGCGAGTCGGCTTCCCACCGGTGGGGGTCCCACAGGTCAGGGTTGGGGAAGTACTGGGGATCCTGCGCCGAGACACCCGGAGCGGCCATGAGGTTGTGGCTCGTTGGGATAACCCACTTAGTGCCGGGAACGGGCATGGGCTGCTTGACGGCGCGCATGATGGAGTGGATGGGAGCGTGCAAGCGGAGAGTCTCCTTCACGACGGCCTGGTGGAGGGGGAGCTTGGCAAGGTCCTCGTACTGCAGAGGCGGCAGATCAGCACCGAGAACGCGGATTTGCTCCTCAAGGAGATCCTCCTGGATCTTGGGCTGGGAGGCGAGGCGGAGCAGGATCCAAGAGCTGGTCGACGACGACGAGTGCTGGCCAGCCATTAGGAGCGCAATCAGCATGTGGGCGATCTCGTGGTCCGGAACCGGCGTGCCGTCCTTGTAGGTCGAGTTCATCAGATGGTACATCATGTCCTGCGCGTTCTCCTCCTTCTGTCCGCGTCGAGCCTGGATCGTGTCCATGTAGATTTTGGCCACGGTCCGCTGCGCGTGATCGCGTCTGTTGTTCCAGGGCAGAGGAGCCCAGCTGAGCATGAAGTTGATGGGGGAAAAGCCCATGTCAAGGTCGTGGTAGAGATCGGCCATGGTCTCGGTAAATTTGTCCCTGATCAGCTTGCCCTGGAGGCAGTGAGAGGCGGTGAAGATGGTGATATGGGCCAGCTTCTTTGGCATGTCGACGATTCCCGACTGGCCCTTGAAATCGGCGCTCTTCTTGAAATACTGGTTGACCTCGTCGGCGATGATGGGGACGTAGGAGCGGAATGCCTCGCTGGTGAGAGCAATCTTCATGAACTGAACGGAGCACAGTATTGTCAGCACCGGGCCATGCGCAATCAACCATAATGCGCCTCTGTACCAACCTTCTTCTGTTCCATGAGCTTCGCGTTGGGGCAGTCGTAGACGACATCCTTGCCGAAAACGGGCGTGGTAAGGGGCGTGTAGATCTCTTCGGCGCAGACATCCTTGAGTTTGCCGTTCAGAATGAAGTCGTTGCCCGCGGGGCCGACTGCGACAGTCATCTTTTTCCCGAGGAGAACGAAGGTGAAGACATCGCCGTACTGTGGTGCAAGCGCGTCAGTTCTGCAGCCATGCCATGCCATGCCATGCCATGCCATTGATGCCCACACATGGGCGACAATATCGTACCTTTTCCCTGTTAGCCTTGAAGAAGGCGGGAGGGTCCATGCCATAAGTGATGGTGCTGCCGATTACAGGGAACAGATGGGGAACCATTGGTGGTTCGTTAGGGTTCTTGAACAGCTTCTGCTGGGCGACATTGATCACGACGACCAGAGCCAGGAACAGAACAAATCCGAGTCCGATTTGCGACGCAGTTCCCAGCTTGGCGAACTGCTGGGTCGCCGGTCCAGCGACATCTTGAAGAACACCCATATTCAAGTGTCGTTGCAAAGCGAGAGAGAGCGGAGCGTTTGTGGTCAAAAGAGCGTTTGTAGGTGAAAGGAACGTAGGAATATAAATCGCCGCGATAGCGGTGTGTGGCGTTCAACCGGCCAGCCAAGTTTCCGCGTTGGCAATGTTGGGAAAGGAGGTGCACGAGAAAAAAGGCATCCAGAATGGCACCATGTGGCAGGGGTTCTCTTTCGGTTCCCACCTGTCCCTGAGTGCCAAGCTTGCCATTTGCTGTTGCCTCATTCGTCAATTACCAGATGTGACAAGGGTCTCGGCAGGTTAGCGTGGTGCGTCGTATTCGGATTTGCTGTGTACCTGCCAAAATCTGCGGCGGCCAGATTCCCAAGCCAGATTCCCGCCCCACCAACGACTCCTTCCCGCAGGTCTTATCCGTCTTTATCGACGGGCACTAGGGCGTCTTTCGTACTCGGTTTGGTGATGACGGACGACATTTAAATCGCCTCGTCTGAGCCTCGGACGACGCGACAACATTGGTTGCCCACTTGATTGCCCAGTTGGCATTCATGTCCGGGACCATGCTACCTCATTGCTCGACCGACTGATAGGGAATGTGCTCTCAACAGAAAACACGACTCGAGCATGGTAACTCTCCTTATGGTCCGGTCGTTTCGTAGTGCTGCACTGAACGTTGGCCTCTCCCGCCTAGCTATCCCTACGCGGCTTGCAGACAGTGACGTTCACGTTTTGAACTTGGGTCGAAAGGTTTCGTATGACCCAACATAACAAAACCACATCAGTGGACGCATACTGAGACAGATGGACAGCAGAGTTCTGCTGTAAAAGTCGACAATGATATAGCTTTGCACGCCATCCCTATGAGCCAGACTTAAGTCGGACAAAGCCTCGACCGTAAGAGACGGCCAGTTGAGCGTGAAACGATGAAATATTGTGTGATTGCCGTGCCCCAAAAGCGAGCGACTTGTGGCAGCCTCCTTACATGCAAATGCTGCCTGCCACTGACAAAAGAAAATGGCCAGAAGAAAGCCTCTGCGATGGTATCATTCATAACCCCCTCCCCTGCGAGACCCTCGGGCCCCCGTCTCAAGGCCACCGAATACGCCTTCCCAATGCGCCAACCGATATGCTGTAACAGCCAAATGTCAAAGGAGAATTGCACCGATCTCATCGTCTAGACGAGCGAATGCGAACACGTGTGGCCAAGGATGCAGAACGACAATTAAGAAACGAAAGGAGATCCATCCCGCGATCACAGCTCAAACCCCGTCCAGCGATACCGCCCATCGATATTGACCCAGTTGCCCGCCTCCACCGCGCTCTCCCACCCCATCATGACAGCCAGCAGCCGACACCCGGTGGCGCTGACCGTGCAGACAACCACGTCGCTCACGTCCGCCAGCACAGCGAGGTCCATGACGTACGCCCGGCCGACCAGGCTCCTAAGCCGCATCGCCTCGACGCTCGGCCCGCTGGACCTCCTCTCCTCCTTCCTCGCGCCCCCGGCAACCCCCTCCATGCCCAGATTCTTGAACATGGGCGCGAAGAAGCCCCCCTCCCACCCGAAGGTCTCGTCGACAAACTTGCGCATAACGTGCTTGTCGGGCGGCTGGGCCTGCTGGATGGCCGTCTTGGAGGCGAGCTTGATGCGCTCCTGCGCGCGGAGCACGGCCGACGCGCCCGACGCCGACGACGACGCCGGCCCGGCGGAGCGGAACTCGTCTGCCTCGTAGACGGTGGGGTCGTCGGAGGCGAGGACCAGGAAGGAGTGCTGCTTGGCGGCCTTGTCCTCGCCGCCGTGGGGCCCGGAGTGGTTGTATCTGTTCTCGAGGAGGTCGCGCGCCGTCTCGGTGTAGGTGTTGGTCGGGATGTAGCTGTGGCGGTACTGGTACTCGAGCGGGTGCCGGTCGCCCCGGCGCACGTGGACGCCGATGGCCATGCCGTTTTGCGCGCCCTTCGACCTGGGCACGACGCGCTTAGCTGTCAGGGCTCGGACGCGGGAGTCGACGTACTCGCCGTCTTCGCGGTTCAGGTGGAAGAGGGCGTCGTGACCTTGGCGGGCCAGGGCAAACATTGTCTTTTGTGTTGATTTCTCGGGTGTTGTTTCGGATATGGCGGTGTCGCCGAAATCTCCAAGGATTTCGGCTGCCGTCGAGGTCGACACGAGTAGATGGCGCGCCTGCCGAGGGCAAGGGATCATCTGGTTGCGAGGCGGTGGGCGGCATGCCTGAGCCGGCGGAGGCTGGAAGATGGCGGTGTAGTCGCCGTATGCCCAGCGCGAATCGTCGATGAAGAATGACCGCCCCTCCTTCTGTGCGATCCCATATGCTATCCACAGCAACATCATCGTCTTCCCTAGCCCGGCATCCTCGGATTCCAACACAAAGGTCATGCTCTGCTGGCAGACCGGCTTCTCCAGGAGCGAGCCCTTGCTCTCTCCCACTATGTTACCTTCGTTCCTCTTCTTGCCGACATCGCTGAGCTTTACGGTCCAGCCCCCGAGCAAGCGTTCCTTCTCGGCTTCCTGCACGTCGATGAACTGCCGATCTGGTGATTCCGAGTGCGATCCCAAGGACAGAATAGTCTGCGGCAGACCACGGTTGGTGGAGTGCAGTGCCTGGACCCTGGAAGAGACCTCGCGGCATTTGGCGCACATGTCCACGTATTGGTCCGTGGTCAACGGAAAGTCATAACTCGGCGGAATAGAAACGGTCCATTTCGTCCGGCCCCTTTTGTCCGTGACGACCACCGGGGTTGGGAAGTCAGGCAAGCGTTCCCCGGCCACCCTCTGATAGTCATCTTGGGGATCCGACGACCAGCTGAGCAGAGGCAAGCCATGGGGCCCTCCAAGGACCAACCGCATAAAGAAGAAGAAGCTGGAAATGAAAATGGTCCATCCTAGAAGCCGCATCACCCTACTCGGCCGAACGAGGTTGGCAAAGTTGCCGGATGGCTTCCGAGTTCTCTTAACTAAGGCGGGAAGACCGGGCGATGGTGGCGGTGAGAAAAGGAGATGGTTGAAGCTGAAGCGCGACGAGGTCGATGATAGTGGGCCCCGGTCGTGGTTATATGAAGCCGCCCTGCGGAGGTTTATTCGAGGCGGAGAGACTATCATCTTAGAATGTCTCGTCCGCGAGAGGTCCAGCGTTGGCGGTGGCATGGTGGTTGACTTTCCATTCAACAAAGAGGGTCGTAAGGAGTGACAAGAAGAATAGTCCTGGCGGGAAGGGATGATGCTCTCAAATGTCTCTGAATCAAGAAGGTAAAGCCCCGGCGGGCGAGGGTTAGCGAGCCGAAGAGTAATAAGAAGTGAAATGTCCCTCCAGACGGGGTCGATCACGAGTAACGGATCGTCGCCAGCGGCATGGTCAGATTTGGAGAGGAAACCGGCGGTAGATGCGTATCGCAATATGCCTCGGAGTCCTCGATTGATAGACAAACGCTCAAAGGTCAGATCTTTGTCTGCTTCGGGGCCGGCAACGTCATGCGGTGAAAGACTCCCCCTTCCCCCTCAGACAGGGTGAGAGTCCCAGAGAGCGAATATACCCGGGAAGCACCCAAGTCGAATAGTGGGAAAGGAACGTGATGAGAATGGTTATCGAAATTTCGAATTTGTGGGCGATCAAGGATGCCGGTTCCACGAGTCGTGGGGAGAAGTTGCGGTCCCTTGGAAGTGACGATGATCTACAACCCCTTGCGACCCTAGTGGCGATCTTGCAGATATGCAATGGGATTGTCGTCAACAACCGTGGGATAAAGGCACTTGTGTTGTATTCGAAGTCCCTGCTCAAGGCGGGGAGAGTTCTCTAAAAAGCCTTGAACTTGATTCTGACGTGAAAATGCCGTCGGTGTTGCACAACCTTCTCCGCGTTGGTAAGAGAAAGGTTCGATTCACTCACTGCCGGCGGGTAGACGCATGAGGCTCAAAACGCCTGCGAATGATGAGGAAGAAGAGAAGGCGCAAATGATGAAGGGAATCGAGAAACATCTGGTAAAGAGGATAGCAAGAGTCACACACAGTAACACGTCGCAGACGTTACGGTGCGCAGAGAACACAAAACCCTCAGAAGAAAGTACCTCGAGGAGACCCCGAGGATGTTGGACCACGAAACATTCACGACAGCATCCCACGAACAGCGTGGCACAGGCACCCTGAAAGGCACAATCGCCGCTCCATCGGAACGGAGCAAACGAACAGCAGCCTGACAGGCCAACCGCAACCTCAAACACAGTGGCTCGCCAGGCAGGACGGGTGTGGCGGATGTGGAGGGCGATCAACAGCCTCTCCTTTTCCCACAAACGTTCATCAGCTGCCAGGCACGGCTCATTCGCCGAGGTTTGTCTCCAGTTTGTTGGCCTGGTTCTGTGACCGGCGGCGATATTGGACCGCGGAAAAAATATCAAAATAGCCAACTCGCAACCCGGTTCGACAGCCAATGCTGAACTTACACACCCCGAGTCTTACCTACCTGTGCAGTTCCTCTCCCTCTCTCCAAGATACTACCAAAATATCAAGGCGGCTCGACTTGATGATCGTCCTCCGTCTTGTGAGATATTGTTCAACCCTCGACTTCTCCCTTATTATCGACTTTTCAACCTCTCCCTCCTGTCGAAACTCCCACAGTGGCGTGCCCAGGCGGATCCCTTGAAGATCACCATTCGACCCCTGGAACATCTGAAACGCCCTAACGTTGGGGCGGGACCCATGTAAGGCCGGCACTGCAGGGGTTAACCGGGGGCCTAAAGCCCGAGGTTCTCATTGGCCGACCTGTTTTCCTCTCATTCGAATAAGCTTCCCGGTAACTCGATGGACGGCGACTTAGAGAATGGCTTCTATCCGGCGTCGAGTGTCGACTGACATTATACCTAGGCTCAGGCGCGATACCGATATTTACTCGGTAAGGAGCTCTTGTGAGTCTCAAAACAGAGACCGTCGTGCAGTCGCCCAGATGCGAGCTTTGATCCAGTCAATAAGAACAGCACTGTTATGCTCGCCGGCTCCGTGACAGCCTATGGTGAGGCACACCCGGTGCCTCTACTACCTAGGACCCTCGGGTTTACTCCCAGCCATCTCAAAAAGCAATCACCTCTCGTCATTCATCTACCTGAACGAGGTCGACGTAGTAACACGGCGGCCTTCGGTCCGCCCGTCCATTCAGCCCAGTTGTTACAGCGAAGGGTTGCATCCGAATGGCCGTTGGCTCTTTTTTGGCTCTTTTTTGGCTCTTGTTGGAGATCCGGCAGCGACGCAGCAGTCCCACGCTCTAGATGGGGCGGCGAGATCCTGCGATAGGCCTCCTCCTTGCAGCTTGCAGTCGCAGTTGGAGCAGTCCGAAATATCTATAGATAGCCCGGTCAGCAAACATATATTACATTGGACCGTCAACAGTCGGCAGTTGTTGATCAATGTTTGGAGAAGCAACCCACTGGATCACTCGACAAGTTGGTCTATCTCGAAAACTCGGAATCGAAGACGTGACCATCGAGGAATCGCTGGAACCGCGTCCGTTTGCACAAGGCTCCCGAGCCCTGCAAGCAGCCGCGCCCTGTTGCTTTGTCATGGGCGGAAAGCCAAAATCGCCGGCATCTGAGATCCAGCATTCCACCACCCGTGCAGTTGAAAGACGGACGAGTCAGGGCCTTCCTGAACTCCCGAGTTCCCGAATGTGGTACATCGTCTGTTTGGTCCGTTCTTCCTCTCCCATTCACTGAGCCAAGCGCACGGGTTCGGAAGGGTGTGTGCATGGAATATTAGATCATGATTGTCTCTCCTCGTCAGCTTGCTCAGTGCTCGTAGCCACGTATGTCCCCGCTCCTCCGCTACACAGCAGTAAGTTATTGTACATACAAGATGAGCCCCCAGCACCCAAGTCCAAAATTTGATACGGAAGCTCAGTCCCTGCTCATCATCGACAGGCGCTCTCGCCCCCCTGCTGAGTCCTCGCGGTCTCTGAGGAGGCTTCCCATCTTCTCCCCCATGATACCCGTCTTCTTCCAAGATGATATTGGTACAGTACAATAAAGGGCACAGGCCCACAGAAGGTCGACTCCCATATAACCAGTGAACGACACAAAAAGATAAGAAAATAACCGTGAGGGTATAAGACGAACAGACCGAAGTCAAGCATCGAAGCAAAACATACCCCAAACTCCAGTTCCCTAGCAAAAGCTTCAACCGCAACCGGTATAAATGGAAAAAGAAAACGGTCCAGCAATAATCAAGCCTCCAGAGCCACAGCCGAAGTAGGCTCGTTCAACATCGACGCCCGCTGCCTCGTCAAAAGCTGCAGCTGGATGGGTGGATTAACCGACGCAGACTCCCTCTTTGGCTTCTGGTCCGAAGACGCGACCCTGACACTTCCCCGGTTCCCGCGCACGATCTGCCCGCTCTCGACGCGCTCGTGTATCATCTCGTCCAGCATCTTGCTCATCTCGTCCACGCTCTTGGTCCGCTTCCGGATATGTGACATTCGCTGGGCCAGCGGCGACCCCTTTGGCGAAGTCCGCGGCGGGCTCCCAGGAGCAGGGGGAGGTTGCGAGGGCGGCGGATGGGGCGGCTCGAACGCCTGCGACACGCGGACCTCCGACCTCGACTCGACCCTGTCGGCATTGTCCCGTGACCGGGCGGCGCTTCGAAGAGCGCCGAGCATGCGGTCCTTGTCGTCGAGTCGCGCTCGCAGCTCCGCGATCTCGGCGTCCTTTTCCTTCAGGAGAGCCGCCACGCTGTGGTCTTCGCCCACCATGATGCCCTTAGCAGTTGGTGACAGGCCGACAGACGTCCTAGACTGGCTTGCTCTACGAGCCTGCAACAACCTCTTCTCCAACGTCTGGATATATCGATTCTTGTCCGCGAGATCGGCCTGCAACGCCCGGTTTTGTGCTTGAAGCGAGGCGGTGCCATCGCCAAACTCGCCCAGACTGTCATCGTCATCTGGGGCGGGCTGTTCGCCACCACTGGAATTCCGCTGACCATTCGATAGCCGGCCTATCGTGGACGTCGACGTCATAGACGCCGTCCTCTCGAGCATCGGTCGGCCGCTGATGGACGGAGCCAGCGAGGATCTCACGGATCCTTGAGAGACCACGGAAAAGCGCGGATGCATGCCGAGAGAGCTGTACGAGCCACCGGCGTTGACGCCAATGGACTTGGAGCTGAGAATAAGCCGGTTCAAATGGTCAATCCTCTCCTTCAGCGCGGTTCGGGCAAGCTGCATCTCAAGCATCTGCTCTTCGTGGCGCATCTCGGCCTCTTTCTCCCGCGCTCGCTCCTCCTCTTCGTCCTTGACCTTGTCATCCTCGTCCTCCTCTTTGCCTTTGCTCTTAGCTTTGACCTCGAGTTCTTTCTTCAACTCCAGAATCTCCATGCGATAGCGTTCCAGCAGGACCCTAGCACCGCCGTCGCCTCCGCTCCCAAGCGCTTCTTCCGCGCGCTTGGCATGGCTGACGATGTTGTTCTTCGCCCTCGAGGCAAACTTGAGCGTGTTTATCGTCTCCGTCGTGTGCGTGTTGGCAGACGCCACACTGCCCGCCGAGCCGATCTGTATGGTACAGAGAATACTGACTAGAGAGTTGCCGGACAGAGCACCCTGGAGCAGTCGTGTGAGCTTGCTGTCCCGATACGGCAAATGCTTTCCGTCCTTGTCGGCCGCCTTGCCCTCCTTGTCCTTAGAATCCGAGAGCTTCGCGATGACGGTGCCCAGAGTGAGCAGACTCTTGTTGATGTGAGAGCCTTCGGTCCGGCGTTCCTTGGACTCGGCCGCCTTTTCTGAGCCGGCCAAATCGATTAGGCTCAGTGTTGACACACGCACACCACCTGGCGGAAGCCCAGACCGCTTGCTATCGCCGCTGGGATTACCAGGGATACGCTCACGGCTTTCGACCACGATCTGGACGACGGCATGACTTCTCGAGCTCCTAGCATTGAACTGTGTGCTCGCCGTTCTTCTGGCCTGGTCTCCTCGGGCGATGACGCGGAGGAGCTGTGTCGGGCTCTGGACAATTTCTTCCTTCAGAGGACTTGCATAAACTCCTCGTTTGCTGTCTTCCCTGAGCTTGATCTCCTCCTGCGGCGCGTTGCCAGCCCCGGGTGCAGTCGACATACTGAGAAGGTCATGAATCCTCTCGTTGTAAATCTCGAGGTAGCTGACGCGAAGCAGAAACTCCCTCGAGGGGGTCTCCCGGATGTACGAAAAGATGTCGGTGATGGCCAGCGGGATCACACCGGGGGAGGAAGCCGTGCCTTGCATGGAGAAGGTCTTGCCGGTTCCTGTCATTCCGTAGGCGAATACGGTGCCGTGGTAACCTTCCATGACTCTCCTCACCAAGCGCTTGGCGATATGGTCGTATACTCTTGAGTTGTCGTCATGTGTCGTGAAAACATTATCTGGCCCCAGTAGTGAGTATAGTTCTCCGTCATACATCAGGTTGCAGATAACTTACCATAGAAGTAGTCGCCTCCCTCCTTACCGCGATAGCCGATCAGGGACTTCCGACCATCCACCATCCACTCTCCATCCGTCTTCCCATGGTCGTTTCCCTGGGCATCGGGCCGCACTCGGACGCTCACTATAACGTTGCCCTTACCGTCGACCTTTGAGGCCCGCTTACCACTCGAAGCCTCTGACTTCTGTAGTCCCGTGTCGCCAACTTCGTCATACTGGGTGGCAGAGGTGGAGTAAGAGTCCTGGGCTGACGAACTCCGACTCTGAGGCGGTGAAGATATGCTAAGAAGTCCGTCGGAATCCCTTGCGCCCGCGCCGCGAGCTACAGACTTGCCATCACCGGTGCCGTTGAGTAAGCTTGGCGTGCCCGACAAGTGGTAACTCGGTATCGTCGGTGTTTTGAGTTTCCGCGAAGACAGACCCGCAGATAGCGGACTAGGCGGAAGGCTGCTGACCCTGTCTCCACGGGGTGGTTGTGGGAAAGAGTTGATGCTGACGGTTTTCCGAATGGTCTTGCCGGCAGCGTTAACCCCGGACACAGCGCGGGGTTGAGGGAGCGCGCCAGTCGGTGCCGGAGTGGCTGGAGGGAGATATGTGGTTGACGGGGCACGCAGCCCGGTTTTCGGAGTAGCTGGTGTGGACTTGCTGCCGCCTGTGCTCTTGCGCGTCTTCGAGACGGGCAATGCGGGGAGCGCCGATGTTGGCGGAGCTAGTGAGGGCCGCGAGGGCCGCGGAATGGAGTTCGACATCGTAACTGACGTGTCGGTTGCCGCGAGCCGGTAATGCTTTGCGAGAGCACTCGAAGACGACACGCCGCTCGCTATGGACCATGTACGGACTAGCACGGAACGATGTCCGTTAAAGTCGGAAGTCCTGCGGCAGTCGATACAGAAATGCGGAGGTCGTATTTCATCCCAAGACTGGGAAAGACCTCGAAAATAAGTTTGGGTGTGGCGGAGCGCTGCTCTTCCCCCTGCCAGGTGCTGGGTGAAACGTTGTTATGCACTGTTGCCAGCACTAGCTCGATCTATCGCTGAGAGAGCATGGATGACGAACTATGCGTATATTATTAGCGGAACTGCTATGTTTTTAAGATTATTGGCCATGACGCATGACAAGCCCTTGTCTGTTCTGTTCTCGGGAGGGGGCTCGCATACTTTTCAGAGAGAAAAGTCAAGAATGAAAACGTACTGAACAGGAGGTAGGTAAGATCCGGGATCCTGTGTGCTGGGCGCACTGAACCGTTCCGTCCAGCAAGGTTGGCGGAGATCCGGCTCAAGACCCTTGTAGGCGGTCGATATTTCCCGGGAAAGACAACAATAAAATAAATCGATGTCAGGGCGACGTGTTCCAGTTGCGAGGATCTACCGGCTGTCTAAATAAAGGAAACAGGCCGCAAAACGTTCACTTATCCTCGCGCAACAGTGCGGCGTCGTGTATTTGCAGTGGCCGCCAGGCAAGGCGTATTCACTCGGGCGGGCTGAACGGAAAGTGGAGCTGAGTCTTAGGTGAAATAGAGACAGGTTCTTAGACAGAATGGCGGCTGCCGTTGTGCCAGGGAGGATATGAGACAGATGCGCTATGTAGGGGCGCTCCTCGGGGTCGAAGGGAGGTCGGACGGATAGCCGGTGATCGGAAGCCCGAGAAGGGCGCGAAGTCTGACGTCGGTGGTGAAAGTAGAGGTGCCTGTCTACCAATGTAAATCCAAGTGAATAGGCGCGTCAAGCGAGAGACAGATTGTGAGCAGAGTCGGAGAGCGAGAGTTCGTTCGATAGGCGGCGATGCTGGAGCTCGTCACGGCTTGCTTTGCTGATTGCACAGCGGACCCCTAAAGCTCAGGAGTGTGGGGCTTCGCGTTAGACAATCGTAGGCCAATCGAGGCTACTGTGTAAGGCAGGTAAAGACTAAAGAAGAATGGAAGGAACGACAAGAAGAAACGGCTGTAATCGCGACTGCCAGGAGCCGTGTAGCGATATGCGACAACCAAAGGATGGGGGATGAAGATGAAGAGACGATGACAACAACCGGCAATGCGGACGTTTTCCTCTTTTTCCCTTTCACAATCCTTCCTTCTTCGTTCAAGCACGACCCTCGCACGATTCGTCGGTAGCGTCGCAGCGGAAGAGCCAAGCTAGCCAGGCTAGCCTGGCTAGCTCCCCTTGAGCCCGCTTGCCAGACACCCACCATTTCCGCATTCGTCCCGACCTCTCTCGAGGCAATTTGGCAGGACCATCATCTGGTCCCTGCTAATCCCTGCCGCCCGCCAGGGGAAGGCACAAGCCGACATTAAACCACAACCCTTGCACTATGGACCGGCGACGAGGGCGGCGACCTGCGTGAACTGCTCACGCTTGTCGAGAAATTCATGTTCGTTTGGAGCGATGCCCAAGATCCGGATCTTCAAGGCTTCTCCACTTCACTTGCTGCCATGACCTACTGCACAGTAGTCTACGTTGCGCCGTTGCGGATCACTTCAACTTGACAGACGGTCTTGAGCGAGGGGCCTAATACTTTCACGACAATGATCAACCTGTCTGGAGATCCAGAGGGCGCAATGAATCGGAGCACGCCACGACAGCGGTCACAAGCCTTTTTATGCTGGTCCGGTGGGCATACCCAAACCGCTGGAGGACCCGCCGGTGTTCGTACCGCACTTGGTTCAACACCTGGTCCCAGCGCACGCCTCTTGTTCTTCTTAGCTGCACTTGTGCCTGCAACCTGCGTCGCGACGCGGCACACGCACTTGACCTTATTCGACCAGGCACATGAGAGTAGTAGTCTCTCCTGAGCCACATTTTATCGTCTTTCGCCGTCGATCTTGTCTGTTTTCTGCCTGATATCGGTCCTCCTTTATGACAAGAGGCGGCCGGGGACAGACTGGAACGATGAAAGCCTCGCCAACTGTCATTGGCCGGGCCTCTGCCGTTGGTACACCTCCACCGGGGTATTAAAGGTTAGCGTGCTACATGCCCCACCGGCTAACCAAAATGCGTAAGCAACTGCAG
>JANBVN010000323.1:0-13888 GCA_030052785.1 Coniochaeta hoffmannii
CCGTACTCGACCCAAGAAGCTGCAGCCCGGCCCCCATCTGAATCCCCCTAACAACCGGCACCGGCACCATCCTCCCCAACCACCTCATCCCCCCCGTAACCGCCAGCACTCCCACAACCACAGCCGTCCACCCCCCGGCAGCCAGGACCTCGTCCCCCTCCCTCCCCCGGGCGATAGCCTCGGCCGCGATGGCCTTCATGGGCTGCACGGGCAGCGGGATGCCGAAGATACAACCCGTCAGGACGTTGAACAGCCCGGAAAACACGAGGGTGGAGGAGAGGGATATGGAGCCCTGCTGGGCGAGGGCGAGCATCAGCGGGAGGAGGGTGCCGAGGTCGCCCAGGGCGCCGGAGAGCTCGGACCAGGGGTTGTGGCGGAGGGTGGATAGGTTGTGGGCGTGGCGGCGGCGGAGGGAGGATAGTAGTGTCATTTTTGAATTGGATGCTGGTGTGAGGGTTTGGGATGGTGAGGAGTTGGGGAAATGGCTGGTGGACTTGAGGGGGTTGAATGAGAGGTTGGAATACAGGTCGTTACAAGGTTAATGGGAATTATGGAGATGGCGAACCCGATTCCGGGAATGGCGGTGACTGATGGTTACGCGGCCCTGGCGGCGTGAATAAGGCACCGACAATCGGCATTGGACTGCCTGGCCAATAATACATGTCCGAATGCACATGCCTGCGACTAAGATCAAGTTGACTCATCAAAGGGTGTAGGGGTCGGGAAACTATTATAGAATGAGATTCTCAGAAGTAGATAGAAGGTATCATGATGCGTCCATTATTCGTACAGTCCAGCCGCCCTGGCTTCTCTCCTCCACGCTTCTCATCGCGGGTATATCAAGGAAAGTCCTGCTGTCCCGGTCGAATCCAGTGACGCCAACGCAAAACGCCTGACACGCGACATCTCGCCTCCGCACATTAACACCCACTACAACTCAATTCGCATTCGCCATGGACCGTGCTCCCGTCTCAGTGCAGCGCTCCATCTAGAACCACCTCCTCCGGCGGCGGGTGGCGGGGGCCGCATAGCCGTCCTGGACAACCTCGTGCTTGGTCGTCATACCATCGCGGCGGCGGTGCAGCCTGCCCGAGCAGCAGGTCAGGAAGACGACGATGGTGCCGAGCAGCGAGCAGATGGCCGACACGAGGAGGGTCCACGCGGCCGAGGCGTAGAAGGCGTGGGCGCCCGTGCCGTCGTCGTTGACGTTGGACTTGACGATGCTGAAGAGGACGAAGTCGATGATGAGGATCACCAGCGTCACGAGGAAGGCGAGCGCGGCCACCAGCGAGGCCAGCAGGGAGCCGACCACGCCGGCGCCGAGGGCGAGCGCGAAGGCGATGAAGTTGAGGCCCGTGGCGATGGGGTGCAGGACCATGGCCTTGGTCAGCGAGCGCGTCGTGCGCGTGGCGTAGTCGGAGAACTGGGTGTTGTCGACCTGGTTCATGACGGCGGCCGGGGAGTAGCCCAGCGTCTTCTTGGAGCAGTTGTCGACGCTTTTGATGCAATGTCAGTCGGGTGTCGACGAGCGGAGAAAATAAAGAGACTCACCCATCGCCGTTGAGGTTGTTCGCACACCAGCCAAAGGTGCCGAATGTCACTGTGCTATGGTACGAGTTCACCCTGTTGCCGAGGTCGACCTTGAGGATGGCCAGGTCGTTCACCACAGGCGAGGAGATGGTGGTGACGAGGAGGAGGATGGTCGCTGCAAAGAGCAGGAAGGTGCCGATGTGGTGGAAGAAGCCTGTCCGCGCCATCTTGACAGGTGTGTCTGTTATTATTTATTGGTGGTCGCAACGAAGAGACCGACTGGGTGACTGGTATGGTAGCCTCGAGGCAAAGCTCACACAGACAGCTGCTGTACTAACTAATAAGGCTGCAAGGATCGGTTAAGCTGAGGATGGGACGACGGGAGCAACGTGGCTGAGGCAGGGAGATCGTTGGATATAAACCGTTTCCGCGCAGACAAACGACGAGAATCAGGGACAGCCCGAAAGGGCACGACAGGCTACCTCCCTTGCGTGTAACCGTGCGACGTCATCTGCACTGGCCATGTTGGTGTGTGTCGGGCAGCTTCCAAGATGTCGCTGGAGCACTCTCGATGGATTCCAACGGCTGGGGGGTTCAGTTCACTATGCGAACGGCACACGATTCGCTGCGTGATCCGCGACAGCTGGACAGCTTGTTTAGCCCCTTGTCCGCGGTGACGTACGTAGCTTGGTGTTTCTTGGCAGTCGTTTGGAGAGCGGGTGAGCGCCCCACTCTCCCCCGTGTTCTTGTTTGGCGGGCTGAGATTTGGTGCGTTTCGGCTTGGCGGCATCCCGGCAGTGTTGCTGCACCCTGATTTCGACCCTGGTTACTGGCCCGCCAGGCCCTCGCCAACAGTCAGTGACGGCGGTCGAAGCCACAGCTGGACGCTTCAGAGGACGTCAGCCACTCCGATGATGTTGCCCAGCCGCATGTGACGGCCCCTCGCGCCGCCTCAGCTGACCAGCACAATCGTACTCTCAGTTGCATCTGCTGCGCTTTGCGATCGGGAGCTTTGAAAGATCGCCAACAGGCATGTCCCACCTCTGCATGATCGCTGCGAGCGTTGGTCAGAGCGTTGGCTTTCTCAAACGCGATCTGTGTCCGACTGGCCAGTCAAGCGAGACTCATGGAGGGTATATCGAAGATTTAAGGCACTCGATGCGTAAAGCTGTCAACCCTTTGAGTGCAGCCATTGACAGGCCGTTGTTGGGGGTCGCTGAAGTCGGAGTGTCCCGCCTAGCCATAGACCTAGGGCTGTACTAAGACCCGAGCGCAGGTCCCGAAGCCGTGCTGCAAGCCGGCAGGTCAACCGATGCGAAAAGTACAAGACCGTACTTGCCGCCTCTCGTGCAGCGGTAGCCGCCCAAGAACAACCACGGTATGATGTAGAGCTTGATCTTCTCGTTTGCATGCAAGCGGTAAGCCGCGCACTTTGTCTCAACGGCCAACACTCATCCAGTGTCGATCTTGCAACCGCGGCGTGTCATGCTAGATAGCGCTTCCGGGTAGTTGTTCTTGGGTGGTGCAGACGTCCCACGACACCGAATCGATCGTAAGGGCATGAGCCGCCCCAACTTATTTCTTGAACGTCTGCAAGAGATTACCCCGAGACCGCTTCTCAAGAGCAATCTTGGTCTCCTTCTGTCTGGCTCTCTTCCGCTTGACAATAGTCTCGACGAGACTCGCCCGGTCCGCATACCTCTTGTCGATCGACTTGAGCGCCTGACCACCCGTGTCCCAGTCCCTGAGGCCCTTCGCAGACATGTCGTTGGGCACCACCTGCCTCAAGGCCTCAGTGATGAACGATTTGACGGGGCCGCATGGCCTGTTCTCGGGCCACGGTCCGTACAGCGGCGATTTCTGGATCTGGAAGCGGTGCTCCGTGTCCGAGGGGAATATCCTCAGCACGAACGACTGCCGGCTGTCGGACTCGCCCGTCGCCTTGTGCAGACTGTGTATGTCTCTGGGGACCTCGCCAGTGGCCGAGGCATGATCCGTCGTCGTCGACTCGGGGACGTAGTCGAACTGCAGCGGACTGTTCACGACTAGGTGCTGCACGGTGAGCGCCTTGGTGGCTACGGCGTTGAACGCCCCTGGATCCTGGAAAGTGTCAGCATTACTCCAGTCGCATTGTGCCTGTGGCGGGGAGCGCTTACTGCGAGAGGCTGGAAGACCTCGATCTCCCCATAGCGCTGCAGGGTCCGGAGGATGGCGCGCCGTTCCGACAAGCGCCTCGGGGCCGGAGACACTTTGACGAAGACAGACCGCAGCACCGCAGGCTCAAGTGCCCTTCTCACACCCGATTGAGCCATCTAGGAGTGGCGCTGCGAAAGGGCGGAACTTTTAGAGGTTGAGAAGCGTCGGCAGCTTCGGACGATGCCAGTTGTGGGTGCGAACTTGATATGTGGGTCCTGATGGAATTGGGGTCTTTCATTGGCTGTTCTTGCTGAGCTTCTAGGTATACACAGTGACAGCCACCTGAAGAGCCTATCTCCGACTGACTACCTTACGAACAATGACTACAGCATGGCATCCCGATTTGCAGGTGACCATGAGTGCAGATTTTTCTACCTTACTCTGGGACTCCACGTGTTCAGAATGTCTATCCGCGGCGTCTCAACTCCCGTCTGCAGTTGACTGAGTCTCCTTGATACCTCTCCCGTGTTTGCATCCCTCCACACCACCGGCTCACCACCCCAGAGCTGCCACTCGTAGGTATCTCCATTACGGATGGTGGCATCCTGTGTCACACGATAGCAGTGCCACATCCACCGCGATACCATCACTCGGATTGTCAGGTTCCAGCTGTCATGTGCTTCAGAACATGAAATAACCGCCATCGAATCGTCTCCTAAGTTGGATGGATATCGTCAGATATATCTTCTTTGACACAGACCCAGCAGGCTGAACTCTTACCGGCCAATGATTATCCCGCACAAAACAAGGGTGTACAGCAGCTCTACTGCCGCGAATGCAGTTTCTATCCTGCACATGGAGGTGTCCAGGGGAGCCATCTAGCTCCATCGGTCAGCACTCAACCACCCAGCTGTCATGTGGCTTCCTGGCCATACCTGGAAGCATGTCGCTGCCTGGGCACCGGAAACGATTGCCGCCACGAACGAAAGCAACACATTGATCAGCGACACCGGCCGCAAACACTCGCGACACCAGCACATCCCCACAAAGGCGAAGGTCGCCGCCACCACCCCGAGCACCTTTGGGGAGTTTTCTAGCTGACTCTGGCGGTCCCTTGCGATGATGTAGGCCGACATCACAAGCGTAGTCACGCAACAGCCGTACTGAAGCCTCCAGTGTCAGCAAGAACCCCCGTCACAACCACAGCCAGGCATGATAACTCACCCAGAGGCAGAGACTCCCCTGACAGACCATCTTCCTGGCCGGACTGATATACGGTACGACCCTACGAGGCTCCATGCGAGGTTCCATCCCCGGCATTCCGCTGGGTGTGCGCCGCCAGTACCAGCCTGCCCTCTTATGGTTGCAGTGCCGGTCGTCTCGCGAGCACGGCTCCGACCAGTGGTCGATCAGGTACTTTCTCGGGTCGCTCGTGTTCCAGCCGTCGATACCGACAAACCCCTCGGAGTACGCCTCCGCCCTCACCTCCTCGTCGGCAGACATCTCCAGCCTCTTGTCCAGCTTGAACTTCATCCATCCCAGCCAGGCGTGCACGAACCGGCTCAGGCTCGTGCTAGTCGGGAGAGTCTCGTGGGTCCAGATTATCCGGTGCGGGTCGGTCATGTGGACGTGCTGTATGAAGGAGGCCAAGGCGAACCGGCAGTACTCCACGCACAGGATGCGGTCGCCGAGCAGGTACGCCTGTTCGGCTTCGACGTCGAGGTGGCACCACGAATCGGGGTCGCTGTCGAGCTCGCCGTCTTCCTTACAGACGTGAGACGAGTTGTACGGGTCCCACGACCGGCAGCTGCCGCAGCTGTACAGCCACCTCATCCACCGGTGGACCTGCTCCGGTTCGTCATCGGGCCATTCGAATACGCCCGTGTCAGCCTCGATATAGCGGTCCTCGTAGCCGTCCCTCAGCGCGATGGCGAAGTAGCCTGAGTGGCGGCACAGCACGCTCTTGTGGATGATGAATGTCTTCCTCTCGGGCAATATCCCCACGATGATCCTGATGGTCGCTCCGCCGTCGCCCCTGGTGCTTATCAGCAAGTGTTCGTCATCACCAGGAAAGACCCTACCGACAGGATAAGCTCCTCCTTCTTCGTGGCATATCGGCACTTGTCATTGCACTGGTACGACTCGGGCGGCTCGATAGTCTCTTCAGCCTGGATCTCTGGCAGCTCGATACCCTCTAAATCGCCCTCCTCGTCCTCGACCCTCTGTTTGGAGCTTCCGAAGGCGTTACGGATTGAGCTAGCCAGGGATGGCGTGCTAGACATCATGGCACCCCAATCTCCTCCTCAGAGCCCGTTGGCTTGCTGCTTGCCATCAAGGTGTGTCACCGCGGTTTCTCCCTGGTAATTCGAATCACTGGTGGAACGTCCAGATATGTAACTGAGAAACGTGGTTTACCTGTGATGGGAGGCTAAGTGAGCTCGCTGGTTCTAGGACTTTGACTGCGGACTCCGATGGCTTCAAACGGCCTGCTCAGCCCCAACCTTTGGAGTCTGGCTGCCTTGAGGGCAGTCCTAGAAGTCCGCGTCAAACCAAAAGAGGGATGAATCAAGTCCGAGGAACTGAAACAGGTCTTTCGGCTCGAACAAGGCGAATTGAAGCCTAGATCGGCACGAAAGAGCAACTCCGGATGAATGATAAGTCGATCAGAGCTTGATCTCATGATGTTGTTCTCTGCAGTAGCCTCACATAGCCCTCCCGCACTACGGACGGACTGCCGCCACAAAGGCCGCAGCAGGTTCTGAGTTTGTTATCACTTCCATCTCAGCTTTGAGGAATCCGTCGTCTAAGTGGTCTTGGCGCCGTCACCGTCCAGTTACCATGTTGACCTGCTGAGCATTGTTGAGGACCGGATGATGCCGGTCTGAAACTTTGCAGAAAAGAGATACATTTGAGGGAAGAGCGGTTGACTGTGAACAAACTTTGCTGTCTATACAGTGATGAAAGATCAAACATCTAGGAGGGCCGTAATCTCAACAGACGACAGTGACCATGTCACGATGTCATATCGATGGCATGATGGCATCCTCACAGCGAATAGGAATACAAAGGCCTTGCGAGGCTTGAGTTCACCTGACAAGCCGCTAAAAGCGAGGTCCAAGCAACAATATGCACCAGCCGCCAATGAATCAGACACCCGACATGCTCCAAACAGGTTTGCCTTGACAATGGCAGGGAAAATCAGAGAAGACACCACACACTTCAACTTCAAACAGGAGGCACATTATTATCAGCATTACACATATCCCACCCAGCCGACAGCCAGGATAGGCTGGCCTTGCCACGGCGGTATTCCTCCCGTGAAGATCCGGCAGTCCCAACCGACCTGTCACAGCGCTGCCCGAGACCCTTCTGGAAGATCACTCTTAATGAACAATACACGTGTAGCGTGGCGCCCGGAAGGGAGGAACCCCCAGAGCCACGTTTCGGTGGTGTTGTACAAACTGCAAAGTAACGAGACATCTCGACCAATGCTGTCTTCGAGAGCCCAGCAAAACAGTGGTCGTCAATGCGCGCCGAGTCTACCTTGACCATATCATTTTGGGGTGGGGGGAAGACGAGCACACTGTGTGGGGATCCCGCAGCAGGCCCCCGTGGTTTGGCACCTGCGCTTGTTTACCGGTTGGGAAGGCAGGGGGATGTGCACTCTCTAGAATCCCGACTGGGCGGGAAGGGGGTTCACAGGGAGGAGTGATTGTTGGAGATCTGAGCATGAATGAAGCGTGCACTTGGGATTTGGATGGAGCTTGTGCTTGTGACGCGAAAATGCAGGGTGAAGGTGAAGAACACCGCGTCTGAGTTAGGCTTCGGCGCTGAGACGATTCCTTAATCGCTTACGGTCTGTCGCTGAGAGACGACGACGACGGATTCTGTCACTCTACCTCTTCCATACGCCCGCTGGCAGATCGTGCGATGCCCGCATCCCAAGAGCAATTTGTGTTGGAGTGAGAGGGGTAAGCCTCGTTGTCGGTAGGGCTAGAACCGAGATGTGTTTCGTAGCCAAGTGCTCTAGCGTGTGCGCCAACTCGACTGGAGCCGCTTTACGGGCGTAAATGTACTCTACTGTGGTAGGACGGAAGAAGTCCTTGAAGCTTCTAACCTTGGTCTGGCAGACGCCCAAATCCAGCCCTGAACGAAGATTTTCTTGGGCCAGCATTCGCCGCGCAAGCCACAAAGCTAGGCAACTAATGCAAGAGTGGACTGATGGCGAACAGGCCATGGTGCTGCCGCGAGAATGTGTGCATACGCGGGGTTTCATTCCCGTGGTTTCCAGTAGAGCATCCTCTACATAAAAGTACGTATAGAGGCATTAGCATGTGTACAAAGTGTTTCCGATGGGACAGCATAATCCATGATCCACGACTCGGTTTTGAATCGTGCTTGGTCCGGACCTGAAGTCTCGATAGGGCTTGACTGGCTCATGCCCGTTTCTTGGACTCAAGCCGTGTTCATGCTAAAGCATGCTAAAGGCGAGCCAGGCGTTTGGGGACGGGAAACTTCGCGGTGTACCAGTCAGCCGGGACTAGACTGAAACTGCAAGGTACCGCATTGTCTTGCATTGCTCCGTCCACGCGGTTCTGGAATGCCTCAGTGGCGGTCAAGATAGCAATGCTACATGTCTGGTCAACAAGTTCGACGCGGCAAGATCAGAGGATACGAATCGCCTGACAGGTAATAAATAGGGGGAAACGAGCGTCTTAGCAGATGTGTGACTGCACGAAATGAGAACCACAGGCCTGGGATTCTGGCCCATGAGACGGTTCTGATTGGTCTGTCAAGACGAAAGCCAGTCAGAAGACAGCGAGATATCATTGGCCCAAAGCTGTCCAAGCGAGCAATCTCGGTGGATCAAATCCCGGGAATTCATCCAGCCTCGGTGGTAACTTCCACTGCTACGGTCGGGAAGCGCCAGAGAGGTAAGACCCTCACCGGAGAACACCCGACGCGTTGTTTGAGACGGTGTGATCACATCGATGAGCACTGAATATGAGCTGGTGGGCAACTGAACTTCGGTCTGTCCTGGCTGTCAGGCACCGTAAATGCATCAAAAGAGACGAGCTGAAAGAAAGCATCAAGCTAGAGGTCTAAACCTAACCACATCAAGTCAAGTCTCAGTGCTTCGCGCCCATTTGCAGCTACGGGAAAACGCCCACCCTTCAGGGGCCAGCCTGGCCATGTTCGGCGGCTTATGGCCTCTTTCGAGGTTGGCTGCGACGAACATAGCGCTCCTCTAGCCATGTTTAGATACAGTGCCGGCAAGAGCCATGTCTGACCATCAATCTGGCATCAGCAGCATACCGTGCAAAAATGATTACGGGGTCTGTAACTCCTTATTGAGAGACAATTGGGTGCAGCAGAGTTGATGGGCGACGATGCGACTCGGGGACCCGAAGAATTGCTGTGGCTTCTGGCGCCGGTTACACGGCACCCGCAATATCTCTAGATGCCAGCTGGACTCGCCGCACCGAACCACGGACCTGGGCTCGGCCCAGAGCCCTGGGTTTTATCGACGCCATAGCACAGTGCGGAGGTGCTAAGCGAGCCCAGTCCCACACCACCACACCCCTGCCCATCCATCTCGTAACCTGGCCTGGGACTCGTCCAAACCGCTTTTATCCTGCCAGGCCCTGCATGGCCTCGCCCAGCTCGCGGGTTGCAGAAAAGGGCGACACTCGGCGGTCGAGCCTTTCGCCACATCTGTCAAGAAACTTTGCATCCAAGGCGACGTGACGACCTGTGAACGAAACAAAGGGCTTCATCTCGCTCAAAAACGGTTCAGCTCAGTTCGTCATCAGGGCACTTACACACACAGTATGATGAATGCCGTTTCGGACCCGAACAGCTCTCGTACGCTGTGATATCCTTCGAATGTCGCCATATGGAGCCACCAGACTTACCTCCTTCTCGCCGATATATCACATTTTCTCGCCGGCCACTGCTGGACCTCGAACCGCGAGGCGGCGATAGTGGCGCCCACGACGCCTCTAGAGGCCCTTTAGTGCGAATACAGGGCTTTGTATGCCCTCAATAGATCGGTCCGCTCATCCCTTGTCTGAAGCCTCGGGGCCTAGACATACCCTTTCTTTAGTCGCAGGTTCTGCAGCTCGGGTCTGCCATCGCTCGAGCAAACAATGTTCGAACACTACACGTTCGGGATGCAGGCGAAACCGATGCGTCGAAAGGACAGAGAGTTGTCGCCCAGCGACATGGCTACTGCGGGCGACCACAGCCAGTGCCCTTCCCCTCCATTATCGGCAAGCAGGCGGGACTCGAATTCGGCACCCAACAGCATCGACAGCCTGGCGCAGGAGTTGAGCAAGCAAAACTTGCAATTGGATCGGGCAAACCTCGAGCGGCTTCAATTGCAGCTGTCCTCGCCCTCATTATCGCCCCGAATACCCTGCATGTCGCCGATACCGCCGTGCCCCGAACTCGAGCTCGACGACGAGCCTCCCCCGCACACGGACAGCCGACGCAGATGCCAGGCTGTCCCTGCACTGCTGCTCCCAGTCCTGATGGAGCTCGATCAGAGAACGCCCGCGCCCGATAAGAAGAGGCTGAGCCGGCAGAGGAGCAGCCAGTTCAACAACAACCCGAATAACTCGACTAAGATCCAGACGCTGGTGGAAGACATGATTGCGAGCGGGTCGCAGTGCAACGTGCACAGGGTATCACCACCGCCCCTGACGCCGACTTCAGCGAAGAGACTGGGTCCCATATTCGAACCGGACGACGGGATGAAGTTCGACGCCGGCTGCGCGGAGCTGCAGGTCGACGACGCCTACGTGAACGGACCCGCGTCGTCGTCGGACACGGAGAGGGAAGAGTCGCTGCTGATCGAGACCATGATGTCGCTCCGCCGGGCGGGCGCCCCGGGCGGCGTCAGGAAGCTGGGGCTGCTCCAGTACAGGGCGGCGACCGACGCGGCGCTGAGCTGCGCCAACGTGGTCAGGAGCCGGCCGAGGATGCGCAAGAGGAACAAGATGCACCGGGGCAGCAAGGCGTCTTCCATCGTCTCGTCCAGCTTCTCGTCGCCCGTCATACCGCCATGCTTGACGGACGAGTCGCGCGTCACGTTGCCGCAGCTCTAACACTCGTACCTTGGGGGTGGCTTCTTTGTATTACAAGTTTGCTTCCTGGTTCTTTGTCCTTGTTTCTTTCTTTGGGGCTGGCAAATATATACCCCTTGTCATCAGCTGGGAGCGATTGGCGTATACAGCGGCGTTTCGGCTGACTTGGACGGTGTTTCAACAGCCGCATGGCGGCATTGGCGCAGCTTGCTGGTTGGGGAGTTCCATTGCTCGGATGCACCGGGGGGAGTGCTATTCCGGGAAGCATACATATGTCGGAGTTTCCGGGTGTCTGTTTGATTGCATACGAGCCTCTTTTTTTTTTTTTTCGGGGCTACATTCAAAATCTGTGTGTCTAGATTTTCAGAGAGGTCTGGTCTGCAGGGTCTGCGATCTAGAATCGCATACCGAGGTGTGTCTCAGCTTGGCGGAGTGCTTGGCCAAGGACCCGGTCCAGGACGGACTGGCCGGAACATCTCCGATCCAAGTGAGCGGCCCGGACAGTCACGGGTATGCGGAAATCGCAGATGAGATGATGTGCAGGCGGAGCAGAGATTACCTCCGTATGGGGTCAGAAAGAGACCAAAATACGAATTAAAGCGTCCCACATGTTGGGAGCGCAGCTTTTGCAAGATCTAGCAAACAAACCCACAACCACACTCTGAACACTGCCCGAGCCGTCGAGTGGTGGATACTGTGTGATGACTTGCTGTGATACGTGACTGTTGCGACCCTTCGTCTATCCAGACGTTCTCACCCGGAAGAGTTACAGTCACCTACAAATTGATTTGCGTTGTGGCCGTTGGCTTACACGCAGCACAGGGTTAGTTGGTGATAACTCCTCATGCCAGAGCCACCACGCCGCCTCGAGAGCTCGAGAGACATTGAGGTTATAGCTCGGCGATGAGTGTGTAGAGCACAGGGATTCCTGAATGCTGTGACATAAAGCGTCTCTCCTCTCTCTTTGTCTGCTCGAGTGAGCTGCGCATTCGCATCTTTTTTTGGCGGTCTTTGTGTCGCTCGATTGTTGTGTAAACGGGGCGCTCGTTTTTGGTGAGAAAACCGAACTTGGGGGCTTTCCGTCAATGGAATGGGCGAGGTGGGCGATGCATTCCAGCTCAAAGTCATCCGAGTTCTGGGCATCTCCTGTTGGCTTGCGCCGCTCCATACCAGTCTCAGCCAGTTATATATACGCTCCATGCCTGGAGTTGCCATGGGCAAAGATCCATTGTTTTGTTGTTGACCAGGTCGACCCTTTACCGCCATGACAAGAAGGGCTCTCTGCTCCTTTCGCCATTGTCAATTGCACCTTTCATCCAACTCCAAACACCAGCGTCTTTGCCTAGATTCTCCCACCGTCTTCCTCGCAAGATCTCGCCCGGCATCTCCCCTTCAGTCCGGTCTCCACCTTGGCTCTTACCAGATCCGTCGACGGAAATGGCCATGACGGGAGGTATGGCCCTCGCGGGCGATCCTTTTCGAGAGAACAAAGAAAGCTCGGCATACTGGAGCCAGCAGGACGAAGGACCTTCCGATTTCTTTGACGAGTATGTCATGCTCGATGACGATGACCACTTAGGGGCTGCGGGACATACCAGCAGCACGTACTACGAGGACCTGGGCTTTGCGCCGCCCGACACGGCGCTCTCGCCACCCACCTCGATCGATACCTCCCAGCTGGTGTCGCTTGACGGATCTGTAGACGGCTGGGATCATTTACATCCCCGTCCGGCCCTCTCGTTCGAGCACACTAGACGCTACGGCAGCCACACCCCCGGACCCCAGCGACTTACACAGCAAACACTCGAGGAACAAAGCGGCCTGTCCAACTCTGCGCAAAGACGACTCAACAGCGCCGTGTCGGACTCTGAACTGCAGAGACTCGAGGACCTGTCTATGCAGTCGCCTCGTCGGGGTACTGCACCGCCGCCTTCCCATTCCATCCCCACCTCGCCGCGCACCCAGACTGCTGGTACGGCGCATTCGCCCAAGAAGCTTGGTCGAATGGAAATGATTTACGCATCCATCCGCAAGGCCACGACGATGCGCGTGCGCAAGATGTCTTCCGCGCCCATCGGCAGCGACAGGGACGAAGAGGTCCAGCGCGGCCGGTCTACCAAGCCGGTCTCCCAGATGCCCATGACGCCGCCGCCGACCGGTCGCATGCTGCCGGCCACTCCGTCGCAGCACGACCCTCTCGGCATATCGTTCGTCGGCGGACAGTACGACGACCCCTTTGACGGGCCCTTCGCGGGCCAACAGGGTCAGGTCCTGGGTTATCCGCCCCAACACGGCTATCCCACTGGTATGATGCTGCCAACCAACGGCCAAGCACCGCCCAACTGGCCGCTCACCGACGACTACGCCTCTAGCGGAAATTCTGGCGACGAGATCGTCTGGGCTGGTGACACTGCCCAGCAACAGAACCTCCCGCAGACACCAGCCGGCCAGGGCTGGTATCCGGCCACTCCGGGCAACCCCATGAAGTCGGTGAGCCGCCAGCCGAGCAGCGAGTTCGGCGCCGCCAACGCCATGAACGCGACGCTCAACCTGGCCCTGCATCTGCAGCAAGGCGGCCAGATCTACCAGAACACCCAGCAGCACCACCACTACGGCCCGCTGGGTCACCACCACTCCCACTCGGAGAGCGGCCTGCCCATCCACATGCCCCAGCCGCGCCATCCGGCCGCACCAATCCTCCACCCCTCGCATCCCCAGTACCCCCAGAGCCAACACCAACACCAACAGCACCCACATGGGGGCCACTCCCACTCCCTCTCGCTAGACGCCCAACAGCACTCCTACCTCGCACCCCCAACGCACCCGCGTCCCCCACGCGCCGGCGGCGGCGGCGACCCATCCACCCCGCGCCGGCCCAAGCCCCGCGCCCCCTCCTCCGGCGCGCGCCACACCTCCCTCTCCCTCACCTCCCCGCGCAAGCCCCCTCCCCTTCCTCACCAACATCAACAACATCATCAACAACAACAACAACAACAGCCGCGCGGGCGCTCCTCGTCCTCCTCCCCTGACAAATCCACCGCCTCATCCCGCACCGCCCGCCGCGTGACCTCGGCCTCGGACCTGCACCACTCCACGCCGTCGAGATCGGAGCTCCCGCCCTCCTCCTCCTCGGC
>JANBVN010000324.1:0-13748 GCA_030052785.1 Coniochaeta hoffmannii
AAGCTTGCACTGGGCCGAAGGACCAGTACAAAAATGATGTGGGGCTGCGGCAGGGCCGAGCTAAAGGCGGGAAGGCCGGCAGCTATGCCCATCAGCGCCTCTGTGCCCTCGTTCTCCGCAGCTTCCTAAGCTGTCCGACGTGGTAACGCTGGACCAGGGTCTTGGATGAACCCCAGAGCATGGGGCTCATAAGGAGCACAAGTGTCCCTACTACTACTGGTGCAGCTATCTTCCAGCTGGCGAGGGTGGTCAGCTCACGCGCCACGCGGGGGACCAGGGCGCAAGAAACGGTTCTGGACCGGTAGTTGCACTCACAAGAACGACACGCCCCGTTTGAGATCGTCGAAATGGTCAAAGTTCTGACCAAAGTATCCGGTCAAGAATGTCAGGGGCAGGAAAAGAATGGTGGCGACAGTCAGCTGCTTCATCGACTCGTTCTGGAGGGCCGAAATGGTGTTGAAGATCAGGTCGATCATTCCGTCGGCCGACTTCCGGATCTGATCGAGCGAGTCGGTGATCAGAATGCAGTGGTCGAGCACGTCTCCCAAGTACGTGTAAGTCATGGGGGTGATGATGACTCCTGTCACGGGGTTCTGCAGCTGTGTGGCGGCGGCTTCTTGCGTCAAGTCTGTCTTGTGGTCGCGGAGCGCATTGATCAGGTTGGTGATGGGGTTGATGAAGCTGACCATCTTGTTGATCTCGGTGATGATCACGTAGAGACGCTTGGTGTGGGTGATGTCGGGTCTGGTCAGCACATCCAGTTCCAGATCTGCGATGACATCCGAGTAGCACGAGGCAACTGGGATGGCCAGGTCTATGATGGCGTCAACAATGGACTGGCCGATCATGGACGCGTCGCAAGACTGCCGCAGAATGGTGTCGGGGGTCTGTAGGCGGCGTATTATGGGCTCTGCGATATCTTCTGCAGAGCCCTCGAAGAAGGATATGATGGTGTTGTCGTTCAGGATGAAGATCGACACCTGTTCTGCCGCGACGGCCAGGTCTCTGGACGCGAGAGCCGAGTGTTGCTCCATGAACCTTGCGCGCGGATCGTCGGCATGGCCGTGGTATCGTTGCAACGTCCGCATCGGCCGAGGGTGTGCGGATGCAGTCGTGGCAGTGGTAGACTTCTTGGAATAGTCCGGACCCGAGGATCGTTTCTCCTTGTTGAAGTCTTCAGAGTTGTCGAAGGGTAACCCCAGTAAGCGCTTGATCCATCGAAGCGGGCTCACAGAACCGGCACTGCGCCCGATCGCGGGGCCGTAGGGGGCATCGTGATGTCCGAGGTTGTCGCCGTCGTCAGGGTCGCTATCGCTGTCGCTGTCATCGGCGGTTTCGTTCATGTGAACAAGTTTCTGGAGGGTCAGGACGATGAAGGCGTGGGTGGGGAACCTGCACAGAGAGAGAGACGGGAGTGGGCTTCAGCACGGCGTTTCCAGCACCTGGCAGCCGGGGGTCCAGAGAGAGGTGCGAGGGTAAAAAAAAAACCAAAAAAAAAACGTACCATTCGGCCTTTGTTCGGTTCCTCGTGTTCATGATGTCCTCAATAGCCAGTTTGTGCAGGGACTTCTGCTCACCAAGAACCTTGATGACGTCCCAGCTCAGACCATTCACATTGATCCAACGGCAGAGAGACCAGTCGGGCGGCGGGATCTTGAGGAAGGCCGCGAGGTTATCGTTTTCGAGATGTTGTAACGCCAGATCGTCCTGGCAGAGGTCGACAACTGTGATGTCGCATGGAGCCGAGAGGAATGGCATGGAAGCGCGGCCGCCATCGGATTTGGCAGGATCCAGACCAGGCTCGGCGCCAGGGTGCCAGCCAGGACGGACAGTGAAGCCCTCGAAGTCCTCAACCGTTCTGAAGGTGCTGTTGCGCTGGGAGCGGCGTCTGCGAGGAGATATTGGCGTGTCCGCCGTGTCGGCATCATTGCCCGCGATACGACGGCTGCCTGCATCGTCGGGAATTACACGCCCTGCCTCGACGTCGGCCCCTGACCTGGAGATTGGGCCAAACATGGCGTCGTCGTGCTGAAATCGCAGCTGGCTGGGAGGGAGGGCTGCAGATGATTTGCTGGCTGGTGTTCGGTCGCCAAGGGACCCGTGACGACCGAGCATTTATTATGTTTCTCCGTCTCAATTGGGGGCACCTGCATCGGAGCTAGTTCTCACCGGTGAATGGGAAGTGCGTTGCTCATGGCGTATGTGTATGTGACTCGTCGAGACAAGCGAACGACGTGCCCGCGAACGTGACAAACGAAGCTGTTGGAAAAAAGTACCCAGTAGTAAGGTACGTACCTTGGGTAGTGGCGTGCTAGGTACCTATCTTGCGTGCCACACACTCTCTCCGGTGGGGTAGCCAAGATAAGATCTTGGTGGGTTGTCGCGGGGGTCAACGTCCGGGCTTCATGATGCTTGGCGTGTGGATCACACCCATGTCTGAAATGGGGGTATGCAATTGTACGTATCTCCCGTCGCTCTCAACCGCAAATTCTCCCGTCTCCTCCAAGGCTCGCCTCCTAAAACAAAGACAAGCACGTACGTACGCACATACATACATACAACCACCAACCCTGTCAGGTCTTAGCATCAACTCACATCATCATGGCTTGTGAGCTCTCAAGTGTACTGCCAAGCACCGGTTGTACCCTGGGGCAGCTCGTTGATCTTGAGATTGATGCCGTAGCAGTTCCCCAGCGTGCCGGCGTTGGAAGCGTTCTTGGCCACGAGGTTCCACGAATCACCCCCGCCGCCCGACGCAGCTGGGGGACACGCGACCCAGCCATAGCCATTGCCGTTCAAGTTGACGAATCCGCCTCCTTTGTATGCCGCCAGGCCCGTGAGAGTCCTCCCGGGCGGGATATACGCCGAGTGTGCCTGGCTGTACCCGACGTTCCAGTAGGGATCAAGGTAGACGACCTGCCCCCCTGGAACCATGGTGTCCATGGCTGCGCGGCCGTCACTTGCGATCACGGCCGTGATGTTGCCGGCAGGACACGCCGCTCCTACCGCGCTGGGGCAGTAGCTGCATGTCTGCCCACCAACAGACCAGTGCTGCCCGCAGGCCGTGACCGACTTGCCGTCGATTGGCAGCGATGGGTTCGACGCCGTCAGGGTGAACGGGGTCGAGGGTTCAACTGCTGGCAGGAGCGACAGGACGCTGTTGACGCACTGGTACATGAACTTGCTGTAGCAGGCGCCCGCGCAGTACGACAGTGGCTCGCCGCTGGCGACGGGACAGAGGAACTGGTTGTCGTAGCAAACGTACTGACACACCCTCGGAACTCAGTCGACTGGTCTGCTTTTCGAGGCACATCATGGGTTCTGCATCCTGGCCGGGTAACGTACCTGTGCGGGATCATACTGAGATGCACCGCAGTTCTGAAGCTCGGCATGTCCCAACGCGATGAGGCCCAACACTGCGGCAACAACAGAGGGTGCCATTCTGGGCTATGTAAATAAATGGACGGGCGACTGATGCTTTTGATGGATTTGTTGTCGCGGGCAAGAAGACAGTTCAGGTGCTTGACGAGAGGAAGACAAGAAGCTGTCGCGAGAAGCCTGCAGCTCCAGAGGAGGGACAACCCGTCTTATGTCTCCCCGCATACGACTGAGAAAGGGAATATCGTGTCCCCAGCTCGAGGAACCCGGTGAGCCACGTTGATGTCGGCCATCGTGATCTGATCTCGTATCCATCGTCGCTCACCTGCGAAATGCTACCCCGAGAAGTCGAGGCATCGTACTATGCAGACGGCAAGCCTGATATATGTCAGTGAGGCTTCCCTATAGCACATCACTCGCCTTGTTCACCGCCAGTGGTGTTACTGCTGAGCTTACTCGTACATCCACACTGAGTCCAGCCAATTATAGAGATAGGCGTGGTGGCTAATATGCACAAAGATCAACGATGCATCCCGAGCCGCTTGTGTGACGGATCGGGCTACGGTACGAACCCAATGTAATTCACTGCAACTGCGTGGCAGCCGCCATCTCGTATTCAGCTATATCATGTGCGCCAGCGTTGTAGCCACCAGCCCACCACTCGAGGCACGTACGAAGGACGTAGTATGTAGGTACTTTAGCTATAGCCAGCTCAACGATGTCCTATCCATGTACCTTCAGGATTGAGCCCACGCTCTCATCGGACGGGAGATCACCTCAAAAGCTCAAACAAGGTAACCCGTGATTACCTCGTACGGCGATAAATGGGATGGACATTGCCTGAATCTTGCCTCACTATTCCTGATCATTTGACTCTGCATGGACAGTTATAGGGACTGCTCAGAGGCTTTCTCCTGCCACTGGTTGGGAAAGTGCTTGGCAAACTCGCAAACTTGTCTACGGGATCGAAAACCCTCACTCAGCTTGTCAGCTTGCCGAATTCCAGTGCTCGATCAACATCTCTTATTGTGGTCATTACCTGTAGGTAAAACTGCGCTGACTGCTTTCAGCAACATGGATTGTCCACAATCGGCATTTCAACGAGAGAAATCACAGATCCGGCCCGGCCTCTCATGACTCGCAAAAGATCCACCAGAATACAATGTTCTGGTCTTTGAGATTTTGCAACAGTTCCCTCTGGACATCAGGATTTGTCCCCGACCACAAATTCAGATGCCCCCGTGGCCTAATGGCTAAGGCGCAAGACTTCTATCGTGATATCTTGAGATTGCGGGTTCGATCCCCGCCGGGGGTTGGCCAGAACATAACATACACTTCGTTTTTTGCCCATTTCCTCTACTATGACTGCCATGCACTTTTGTTGCCTACAGCATGCACTCGATGCGTGGCTGCATGATCGACCGCATATGCAGGGCCGGCCTATGCCTCTGGCAGGCAATCGGATGGTAGCCACCCCGCGAATTAGATCCGCCGCCGCCGATACTTTCCAGTTCGCTGCCGAAGTTATGGTACGCGTACGGTACTTCGGTCGGGCGAATCCTTGGATGTCGTGACGGATAGCAGCTTTCGAACTCAATCCTAGGCCTAGCCTCGAGCGGCAACCATCGCCGAACGGACTCGAAGTGAGACAACCCGAGCCATCCTAGCGAATGCGTAAGGCGTCGCGACTCAAGAAGATGTAGATGCGAGAGAGAGCTTTGACGCTGAGAAGCAACCACACCTCCTACTTTGTTTGGGTGTTCCTGGTGGCTGCAGAGACCCTAAATCCTAAGTCTAGGCTGGGTACGTCGTGGCACTATTGACGCCGAAAGCCGCGGCTGCCCACCACCCAGCGAGGCGATATCGGAGGCGCGAGGTGCTTGAATTCGAGATAGGCCCGGACAGTGCGTCAATGTAACGAAGGTACGGCCTAATCGTGGTGGTCGGATCGATCGCAAACCGCTTTTCGAGTTTGTCCGCGACTGTGACAATGCTCCCAAGAAGCCGAACACAACTGTCGGCCGGGAGATCTGGAACACCAGGCGGCCGGCTAACGAGCGGCCTGACCGCAAGTCATGTCTTCTTCACCCACCAGCAGCCGTCGAGCTGGCGTTCGAGTCCGAACCAGTCACTCGACTATCGTGGCGTCCAAGGGAGAACCGAGGACTTAGGACTGCGCCGAGAAGACAAAGAAATCCAACGGTCCGAGGAGACAACATCCGAGTTGTGTTCCGGCCCGCCGTCCCCTGGCAACGTTGCAGAGGCCCCGAAAACCCTTATGTAAGATTACAAGCCTATAGCGTTGAGACGATGGTTTATGACTGCGTTGGTCGCAGTACTGGTGACGCTAAGTGCCTTGACGGAGCACTATCTGCGCTCGCTTTCGAATCATGGCCATAATACGATCTCCCTAGACTGGCTTGTTCCATCTCCAAAGGGCAGTCTCCTCGTCTGTTTCCGCTGGTGCAAAACTATTTCAGCTGAAACGACTTCCCAGATACTGTCAGGTCCGATGACCGTGTCTATCTTCCCACACGTTCCTGCCGGGAGTATGTACGAGACACAATCCAGACCCTCCGACATCCATAGCCACGTCGAGCACGTCAGGCCACCGGCTGGAACCCTGGTGATGACAACAGGTGCCGCGGAGCAGTCAGAAACAAAGGAAACATCAATCCAAGTACCTCCAACATCCAGGAACAGTCTCACCTCACCATCCTCAGGATCCATAGAGAACACTGCTGCCCAGACTCCCAAAGGTTGGACCACAGGGTTCAGACCCTTGGGCAGCCAATCATTCCAGAATCCAAATAGGAGCTACACTATACAGAGCCACCAACCGTCGGCGGGCATTGCTGGACATCAAACCCTCGACAAGGCGTTGAGCCATTCCAAAGCAGCGCCAACATCGACTTGGGTTTGCTTCGAATGCACCCTTGTGTCCCCTCCGCCCGCTTCAGCGGTCAGCGTTGTCCCAGAAGCGGTGACATCTGTCGTTCGTAGCGCCACCAGGACGATGGAACCGTCGTCGGGATCCCGGCCAGGTCAGTCCTGGGTGCCCACAACTGTTCTAGTCTCTCAGGCTACGCCGAGCAGCAGCGCAGCCCTGCGGCCCAACGACGCTGACCAACGACGACAGTAACACGGTGACATCTGTATATCTTATGACCGGCCCCGCGAGCACAGTCTTCATAGCGACAACGTATGGTAGAGTTGTCGGGGGTGGTAACCGTCCTGCTGGCCCAACAGCTCAGTCGTGGTCCCCGCCTGAGACGTCCGGAACTCCGCAGTCATTGTGACTGGGATCTCGCGTTCGCAGTACTTAGCCGAATCGTTCCTTCGGGTCGTCCCTACTGGCAGCGACGCTGGCCTCTATGCCCGTTGACCCGCGAACCATCGCCTCCAATGTATCATCTTTGTGACTCCGGTATCCCAATCTCGTTCGACGGCCTGGCAGGGGTGGAGGTGAGCGACCGAGATTGGGATGGTCAAGGCGATGTGTGCACAGTACAGGTGTGGCAAGATTATCGGAGTCAGCGGGAAAGAGAGACTCGGCATTGATGCAGTTGACGTGAAGAAGAAACTGACATTGAACATAGTACACGGATAGATGGAAACAACGTGAACGAACAGAATTGCCGAAGCCGCTGAAGCAGTGTGATCGTACATATCAGAAACCATATCCTGCCGATAAACCAACACGTGCAAATGATCAGCGACTGCTGAAATGAATCTTGCCGTACTTATCCTCATAAGGACGTTCGTTCCCCAAGCACCAGTAGCGTCGCTGCCCTCCCCTGCCCTCCTCTGGAAGGTCCATGCCGTCTTCTCCCCAGACCGACTCCATCTCCTGTCTCGTCTGCGACTTTGGCTTGCCGTCCCTGACACGCATCTTTTCGAAGTAGATGTAGGCTGCGTAGAAGACGATGCTCCCAGAGCCGCCGGAAGGCCCCTTTTGGCCCATGAAGTTGGCAAGACTGCTTGCGTTGATTCTGCGGCCCGAGGCGGCAACAATCTTGGTCAGTTCGCGACAGAACGCAGCTTGGGACAGACCATCTTTCTTCAGGAAAGCGCGGATCTTCCTTCTGATCTCGTTGCAAGTGTCAAAGACAGGTACGCGGCCGTATTCTTCGCCAGGTAGCGTGATGCTGGAAAGATCGACGGCTTTGGCACTTTCTTCCTTCTTGGCCCTCTTGGTCGTGTTGTTGGACCCGAAATTGACGAGATCGCTGTTGCTGAGACTGCTGAGGTCGCGTTTCGCGAAGAAAATGATGGCCTTCGTGTAGGTGGCAGAGCGCTGGCCAGCTGCAGGGCCGTCCTGCTTCATAAAGGCGCTGTAGGCGTTGGGACTCACGCCAATGGCACGTTGGAACTCGCCGACTTTCATCTCGCCGGAGCCGACGAGTGCACGGATCTTGCTCCTCACGACGTCGCAGTTGTCAGTCACGTCCAGAAGGCTTCCGCCCTGGTTACCAGCCTCGGTTGACCGCGTTGCGGCACTGTTGGTTCCATTCTCCAAGACATCGGACTTCCTCTTCTTGAACGACACGGCCTTGGGATCAACGAGGGTGGCCTGATGCGGAGGCAGACGCGCAGCAGGTTGGTGAGCTGAAAAAGGAGCTGGAAGAGGGCCGGGCGCGAACTTTGGCAACGGGCAAGGAACGGCGGAGACAGTGGGTACAGTAGACTTTCCCGTGCCCAGCGGCTGTTGAACCATGACTCTGTTCGGGTCAATTTCCATCAAGCCCTGGCGGACGGCGTGACCGGCTTGCGGGGAGTAGCGAGACATGGTGCCAGAAACCTGAGCCGTGGTGTCTGTTTCTCCGTTACCTGAATCGCCACTCCAAAGACTTAGATAATGGATAAGAGCAATGTAGTTTCCTCTCGTGAGAGCAGAGAAACCCAAGGATTTGCGGACCGCTTTGTCCTGTCAAACCATATGAGAGAGGTATAAGCAGTCGGCGTTGTTTTGTTCGTGCGCGTCTCAACGATAACAGACACGCGACTGTGGCGGTGCGTTTCAGGGGTCTCGAGTCTGATGAAGCCAATAGTCGGTGACGTAAGGGACGCTAAACACTGCCGGGGTGCAGGTGAGCACCGGTCCTCCGTCCAGCACCATCATTTCGGCGAAGCCCTCCCAACCTCGTCGGCGTACTCTGGTCTGCCGATAGGGAATATTCGTACCGGTGACAACTGCGAGATCGTGCAGGGCCTCGTTGGCTCCGCAAAGGCAGCACCGGTGAGCGTCGGAGCCAGTTGACTTACTCAAGGAGTCCGTGTCGATGCTCGAAGCCACGTGGGCGGCTTCGAGGTCAACGACGATTAATAGAGCACGGAGCGAAACATTAATGAGACTGTCGCTTGCACTCTTAGGTTGGGCTTATGGGCAACTTTACTGCTCTAGCTAGGACAAAACAGTTATGCTCATATCAAAACTGAGCGTGTCGCTCTCACTGGACCAGGCCAGATTGTCTGACTGACAAGTCATGCCGGAGGAAAAATGACCCCGGTGTTGACAGCGACTGGCCGCGCGGACTACAAAGTATACATGCTGGGTTCGTAGAAGGGCCGGCGAACAGGTCCATGTACTTCTATGTCTCGAGTCAACAGCTTGTCAGCGTGGCAGATACTTCACAAATCCTTGCCCAGAAGCTTCCTCATCCTCTCTTTCAAAGCTTCGTGCGCATCCAGCCAAGCCTGCGAATGGCCCTGCATTCCCTCGACACCCAAGTCCTTTGCATCCTGGTTTGCCCAGTCTACTAGGTCCTTGACATATGCAACCTCCTGCCCAGGCAACCGGAGACTGTGGAAGGTGCGGCCTAGACCTCGCTCCTCTAGACGAGCTCGATATTCGTCGCGCATCTTCGCTTCCGCCGGAAGGGTTGCTCTACCAGCAAATACCCGGGCGACGATCTGAGACTGGAAGTCGAAAAGGGAGAAGGTCGCTATGTAATACGGCACCCCGACAAAGGCCAGTGTCGGGTCCGTGATATAGAAGATGTCTTTGTGGAGATTATGCACCATCTCTCCATCGGCAGTCACGAGCAAGTCCGGTCCAGCCTCGGTAGCCGGTAGCGTGTCTGAGTGCAGCTGGGATAGAAAGGGGTACGACGTGATGTAACCCGTCGCAAGAATGACATAGTCGATGTCCGAGATGGTCCGACCATCCTTGAGAACAACACTTCCGGGAATATGATCATCAGGCGCTAGTGGAAGGCCGTTGCTGAAGCGGCTGTCTACCACATAGCTCGAGACCTCGCTCACTCTCTCCGCCGCCTCTGGCAGGAGGGTTGCTGGCAGGTCGAAGGCGCCTCCCCTGACGCTCTGGAATATCTTGTTGGCCACTCCACCCAGCTCTCGGCATATGTCGACTGAAGACACGCCAGCTCCGATGATGAGCAAGTTCTTTCCCCGAAACTTCTCAGCCTTGCGGTATTGTTTCGAATGGATCACACGGTCCTTGAAGGTAGCCTTCCACTCCTTCAACCCTGTCGTGTTCGGGATTCGAGGAAGGTTGTAATGCCCACTTGCAATGACGATGAAGTCGAATTGCCAATACTTCTCGATCAGCTGGGTCGCTCCTTGTCTTTTCTCCAATGCGACAGTGCGGACGGTCCAGTGTTGCCTGTCTGCGCTCTTCTTGATCTCATCGACCCGGGTCTTGTATTGTGTCACGTCGTCCACTCCATGATTATGCGCCAGCGTCTGGATATAGCGCTCAATGTTATACTGATACGTATGCTCCTCTGTTCCTTCTGGCCATGGTTCCAATATGCTGTACATCAGGGTGGTGGGGACATTGTTCTTGAGCCCAGCATAACAGGGACCTGGTGGCGAGAACCGGATCTCCAGGGTGTCGTCCATCTGCTTGATCCCCGTCACTCCTTCTTCCACTCTGTCCACAGACTCAGGGGGGGGCGTCCGATAGGCATACTGTCCCGGAAGAGACAGCTCATAGTCTCCAACCGAAGGGGTATTGCTCGGATATGGAGGGTCTTCCGGAGTTCGCTCGTCGAAATGCCACACTCCTCCAGCAATGCTGGACCGCTCAAAGACGGTCACGGATAGTCCATTACGTAGCAGGTGTGCTGCTGCTGTCACCCCGCTGATTCCTGCGCCGACCACAGCGACTCTTGCGCCGGCACCAGCTTGGAATCTCACACCGGCTGGCGGGATAGACATCTCGAACCGCAGGAGGAACACGGAACTGTCCTATTTATGTCTGAGAATTAAAGTAAAATACTCCTAAACATAGGCGCATAAATAACCGACGACCTAGACAACCGGAAGACGAGGGGAAAAGGGTGAGTGATGCCGTCAACAAAGCTAGGATGGACGCCCAGTAATCTATCGGCAAAACCACGGACGGCCAGTGAAGTCATCACATATATCGTGAAGATACGGAACTGTCATGCTCCCGATTGCAACCTGCATTTGGTCGGGAGACGCAAGCCGGACTTATATGGCGTGGCCCCCTCTTGCAGATGTCATGGACGCAACAATGAGCACGCCATTTTCGACTTGCTATTGCGTAAGCCAGGCACTCCGCAAGCGCTTCTATTAGATAGGCCATACACTCACGGACTACTAGACGTTATTTTTACCAAGTTGTCTCGGGCTCGTTTCCCACCCTGGCAAGTACCTGCCACGTCCGCGTCTTTGGTCCCGTTATGTCTCTATCCCCTCCACAATCGGTATTGCTAGGTAATGGCAGAAAGCTAACAGTGGCCATACGGAGTAGCCACTGCTGGTCGCGGAAGCCGTTGTGTCTACTGAGCTTGTGCACGGCCGCCACCAGATACGCCGAGAACATGGCTCTTAGAGCGCTGCTCACATGGAAGCTGCACGACCGCTGGGCGAGCTCATTCTGTGTGGACCAGTATCCAATTGGATAATGTTCCACGCTTATCAGAAGTGATTTTGCTGCTGTGAGAAGGTAACAGGGCGGCGGAGTGGCGAGCCGACGCCCGGGGCGCGAAGTTGGTCGCGATCATGCTCCTCGCGGGCTTCTCTGCACGGCTGCTGTTCCACGCGTAAGCGCCTCGCGATCATGCTGATAGCGGCTCCGCCCAACGTCGAGATCTCCTGAGAAATCGGGTCGAGTGTAACGTAATGGTTGTGGAATGGACAGGAATGTCTTACCAGACTGCGGCACAGGTGTGGAAGGTTGCAATTGATCCCGCGTTGGAAGCACACAATTGACGCTCTCTATCGCGTCACCTCAGTAACGCTACACGTGATGAATGCGTCCAGGCATCTCGCGACGACAGGACACTCACAGTTTATCTCTGTCCGTTGACCCCGCAGGAGGCAGGACAAGCTTGGCCAATTTCATTGGGTCCGGGGATGACTCGATGGCTTCACAAGTGCCGAGAGTCATTGCGTGCTTTCCACTGTCGTCCATAGGCGACTGGATGGAGCGCGACGCAGCGCTTGAAGGATCAATTGCAATAAATAGGCGCAGATTCGGTCATAGATAACGAGAGTGGTTGGTAAGCACTTCGAGCACCACGGTGGCCCAGCCCGGCGCGATTGAAGCTTGCTGGATCTTGGGACGTATCGGATTCATGACTTCTTAAGACGCCTGTGATCCCATCGCCATCGCAACTGTCACTTGTCGAGTGGCTTCCTTGCGAAGAGAGGAGCGACAACAGAATCCTTGTACCCAACCTGATTGTAACTCTTGGTTTTTTTTTTTTTTTTTTTTTTTGTTGCAAAATCCCAATTATAGTCAACATGGCTCCAAGTGCGATTGACCCGTCCATCGTGGATGTTGCGCAGCCGAGAAAGGACACCTTGAGCCTGCCCGCCACAGCAAGAGCGCGGCTCGAGAAGGCGGGGATAGACCTGTCCCAGGGATATCCGTACCGCCCGGCACGGCCCTTGTATCTTCAGGATGCGTATAAGATCCGTAGCCAGGAAGTTCCTTTCGAGGAGGCAGGAGCCAGAGCCGACAAGTCGAAGAAGAACCTATTTGCTGCCGCGACCAAGGTCACCGACCTGACTACCCACATCGGCACCGAGATCGAAGGCCTTCAGCTCAAGGACTTGACCCCCGAGCAGAAGGACGAGCTCGCACTGCTTATTGCCGAACGCAGTGTCGTGTTCTTCAGAGACCAAGACATCACCCCACAGCAACAGCGGGAGCTGGGAGAGTATTATGGTCGAGTGGAAGTGCACGTAGGTGTCATCAGCTCTCAAACCCGCTCCTCTTGAGTGGCGCGTGGCTCACTAAAAGCAACAGCCTCAAGTGCCTCAGGTTCCCGGAGTGCTGGGCGTGACAGTCATCTGGCCCGCCCTCCAGGCCACGGAGCGTCCGGCCAACTTCCGGAAGCCTGGCGGCGCGAGTGCCTGGCACACAGATCTGGTCCACGAACTGCAGCCGGCCGGAATCACACACCTCCACAACGACACGGTTCCAGACATCGGCGGAGATACGCTGTGGGCCAGTGGTTACAGCGCGTACGAGAAACTCTCGCCCGAGTTCCGCAAGATCATCGACGGGAAGAAGGCAGTGTACAGGTCAGCCCACACGTATCTGGACCGCAACGACCCAGCGGCGGGACCGCAGTATATCGAGCGCGTCCACCCGCTCGTCCGAGTCCACCCGGCAACTGGCTGGAAATCACTGTTCGTTAATCGGGCCATGACGGTACGCATCGTTGGCTTGGACAAGGCCGAGAGTGACCTGATCCTGAATTATCTGTACGACGTCTATGAGAGAAACGTCGACATCCAGCTTCGCTTCAAGTGGACACCCAGGACGAGCGCCCTCTGGGATAACAGGTGAGACAACTCCCGTGCAGGGCCACGGAGTCCGTCAAATTAGACGTCGTTTGCTGAACGTTTGATTGCCTGCAGAATCACAATCCACAACGCAAGCTGGGACTATGCTGGAAGACAACCGAGGCATGGGACAAGAGTGACGTCGCTGGCGGAGAAGCCATTCTTCGACCCCAATGCGCCCACCCGTCGGCAGGCTCTGGGACTGCTAGACGACGAGGAAAAGGAGGCGATCAAGGCTGCTACCGAGGCGCTGAAGGACTTCTCCCTCTGAGTGGCCCGTTGCTGGTGCGGGAATGGTGTAACCAACGTGCATTGGAGCCAGTATTTCTGAAGACATGTGATGTTGTAAAGACAGTAAATATTGCTCCTTGCGAACAACGTTCTTTTCGCGGCTCGTTTTCTTCAGAGGGCGGGAGCAAGAAGTCGGGTGTCCCAGATCCGCGGATGTGGTGTGCGGCACGGTTCCCCACAGGCTGTTCCGCGCGAGCTAATGCAGCGGGGCGCTACTACGGAGGTGCATAGCTCTCACTGGTTCATAACCCCCACGCAACTGAAAACGCCGGCTGGAGCCACACCCCCGATTT
>JANBVN010000325.1:0-13406 GCA_030052785.1 Coniochaeta hoffmannii
CAAGACCCCAGGAAACCAGTGGGAACCAGCACAGGGACAACGAATGACCACAACGTCGAAATGGTACACCGAGACGTTTTTTCTCTCCTACGCGCTCTCCAGCCGTTCCACCGTCGTACCAGCAGCATCCGTCTTTTCCCTCACAGACGCCAGCTCCTGTCCCTTCCGAATCGCCCCTGTATGCCGTTCCGCAAACTGGAAGTCGATCTCCTCAAGTGTCAGACCCTTTGTCTCAGGGAAGCAAAAATAGACAATGACGGCATCGACGGCGTTGAAGACGGCCAGGATGATGTAGAACTTATATCCAATATTTCCGAGCGCGATGGGCGTGATGTCGACCATCATGAACTGGAACAGCCAGTAGCACACATTTCCTAAAGCGAGCCCCTTCTCGCGCACCTGCAGCGGCAGGATCTCGGCCGGGTACGCCCAGGATGGGCCCAGCCAGGCCGCTGCGGTGAGGCAGTAGTACAGGAAGATCATGGCCACTGTCGCTACGCCGAAAGCGTGCGATCCCCCGTCCGCCGGCGGCGGCGCGGTGGCCAGCAGCACGGCGATGATGATCAACACCAGGCTCTGAAGCACGGCGCCGCCCCAGAGGAACGGTCGCCGCCCGAAGCGGTCGATGGTCAGCACGGGGATCAGGGAGAAGCACATGGAGCTGATGGACGTCAGTCCCGTGACCCAGAGCGAGGTATCGTGACTCGCCCGGGCAAATGTCATGAGCAGCGTTGGCATGTAGTATGTGACCGTGTTGACGCCGTTGAGCTGGTGCATGATCATGGTTCCGCACGCGAGGCAGAGCCGGCGCAGGTTCTGTGTCGGCCCACTGGAGATGAGCTGCTTGAGTTGGCCCTCGCCCGCGCCAGCCTCGAGGTCGACCGCCTCCTCGATCTGCGCCAGGCGCGTGTCCACCGTCTCGGTGTCGTTTCCGTCTCCGCAGTCGAGTCACGTTAGGACCGTGCGCGCCTCGCTCTTGCGACCCTGCTTGACGAGCCAGCGCGGCGACTCGGGAAGCACAGACACCAGAACACCGGAGATGGTGACGAAGACGAGCTGAAAGGCGAGCGGGAACGCGAAGGCTATGCGGCCGGGTTGTTTGTGGAAGCCGTAGTTGATCCATTGTGCCAGGAAGACGCCTCCGGCTGCGCCGCCCAGGGCTTGTAAAGTCAGGTACATGCCTCGTGAGCGGCCCTGTACGACCTCTGCCTGCCACAGGCCGACGGTGGAGGTCAACATGCCGACGTCGACGCCGCAGAGGATGCGGCCGGCAATGAGCTCGCCCAGTTTGATGGCGACACACTGGACGATAGCACCCACAGCGGTTATGCTCAGGCCACTGAGAATGGTGCGCCGGCGGCCGAGATTGGAACCAAGCAGGAAGGCCAGCAGGCCACCAAGGAAACCGCCCACGTTGTACATAGCACTAATGGTGCCCAGCAGTTTTGTATCGGGTCGGTTGAAGGTGGCTAGGAACCAGGGCAGGACTATGACACCCGAGAACACGCCATTGTCATAGCCAAAGAGGAGAAAACCGCAGGAGGAGGCTATGGTAATAAGCACAATGAGCCGCCTCCCGGAGAGACTGTTGAAGACCATGTTGGCTTGTCCCAGTAAACGGACCTGGTGAAAAGCTGTACGGAAATTCCATCCAGTCAGTTGTCGAAGCTAGACTGGACGAAGAAGACTTCGGGTTCCTAGAGAAAAATCCGGGGAAGGGAGAAGCCATGGGATAGATGCAATGCTGCTCATATAGATGTCTCCGTCCGACCTGTGAAACGGGTTAATGCCGAAGCCCTGACTCGGTATTGAAGGGCTATGCTATACTGAGGGCGGTAGTGCACAACACGGGCCATGCTTTCCCGTGTGATGATGGGATCCCCGCGAAATACGGGAACTGCGTTCCGAATTGGTGCCGCTACCGGAACTCCGATAGCACGTTTCTGGACCGGCGGCCCCCAGTGTATTTCCATCCACACGCATTCCACGGGTTCTAGAAGCCGTGCTTAAGAGCTCTTTGCCCCCCTGCACACTACAAGGACGGTTCTTTGTGAGATCATGTTATCTAACCTCGACAAGATACAAGTACCAGGCTACACCTGAGCTCAAGTTCGATTCAGTTCTTGGCAGTCCATGTCCACATACATCAGCTTGACACGGCAGGCACAACTACAATCTCAGAGCGCCACAGTCACCCTTCATCGGAACGGCTAATCGCTCGGGACGTCGCATGGGGCAGCGACGCCATCGTAGAGCAACTCTCCCGGCTCGGCCTCCGCTACATAGCTCTGGTACCCGGTTCTAGCTACCGTGGCGTGCACGATAGCCTGGTGAACTATAACGACAATGGCGACCCAGAGATCCTGATGTGCCTGCACGAGGAGCACTGCGTTGCGATTGCCCACGGGTACGCCAAAGTCACCGAGGGGCCCATGGCAGCCGCCGTGCACGCCACCATGACCGTCTAGAACGCCTTCTGCGACCGCACGCCCATTGTCCTCTTGGGAGCTACCGGTCCCGTGGATGCGGCAAAGAGACGACCATGGATCGACTGGATCCACAACCACACGGCGGCTGACCAGGCGGCCCTTATCAGGCCGTTCGTCAAGTTCGACGACCAGCCCCTCTCCATGCAGGCCTCTATCGACAGCCTGGTCCGGGCCACCACTCTCGCCTCGCAGATTCCCCGCGCGCCGATGTACGTCTGTCTGGACGTGAGCGTACAGGAGAGCCTCCTCGCCGACCAGCCACCGGTGCACTTCCCGCGTACAGAGCGTTACCTGCACCAAATTGACTACCCTCCAGGTGCTGCAACAGAAGGCGTTGAGAGGATCCACAATAGCCTGGCTACTTCCTCGAAGCCGCTCTTCCTCTTCGGCCGTGTCAACCGCTCACAGCACAGCTGGGACAACAGGGTCCGCCTGGCAGAACGGTACGATGCGCGCGTCCTCAGGGACCTCAAGGTAGCAGCAGCATTCCCGACCCAACATCATCTCCACGCTTGCGCGCCGATTGTATTCTGTTCCCCACAGATAGCCGAAGTCATCCGCACCGCCGACGTCATCGTGTCGTTCGACTGGGTCGACCTCGCGGGCACTATGCAGGCGGCCTACCCCGCGGAGACGGAGCCAGCTGCTCACATCGTGCATGTCAGTTTGGACTCGGCGCTTCACAACGGCTGGTCCAAGGACCACTTTGGCCACCAGGACGTCGACCACGCCGTAGCTGCCGACGTGGACAAGGTTGTCTCTGCCCTGCTGGCTGTACCTGCCGAAGCACCGGCTGTAAAGTGGCGTAACGGGTGGAAAGTCTCGTCGCCTGCCAAACCGCAGCGGAATGGGCACCATGAAAACGTAAAAGGCGACGCTAACCAGGCCATACCTGTCAGACAGCAAGCAAACGGAGTCCATGTCTCGACGAACGGCACCACGCACGCTGAAACAAATGGGCTGGACCACGAGGAATTTGAAACATCGTCAGCCCTAGCAAACCAGATCTCCACCACGGAGATAAAGATAAATGGTGGCAACACACCTTCCCAATCGTCCGAAAAGAGAATCTACATGTCCTCCCTCGCCTCAGCTCTAAACATCACCCTCGACCCGGGCAAAACCTGCCTCGTCCGTCTCCCACTAGGATGGAAAGGCCCCGATCTCAACGCAACCCACCCGCTCTCCTACCTCGGCCAAGACGGTGGCGCAGGCGTAGGGTCCAGACCAGGAATGACCGTAGGAGCCGCGCTAGCCCTCAAACACCACCCATCGCACCTCCTGCCCGTCGCCGTGCTCGGCGATGGCGACTCCCTGATGGGCTCGACCACCCTCTGGACCGCAGGGCGGTACCGGATCCCCTTACTGGTGGTGGTAGCGAACAACGCCTCCTTCTTCAACGATGAGGTGCAACCAGGAGCGAGTCGCGCGGGTGCGGGGGCGACCGGTCGAAAATAAGGGCGTCGGGATCCAGATCAGCGATCCACCGCCTGACTTGAGTCTGCATGCGAGCTCGTTGGGGGTTAAGGTGGTGGTCGGCGGTCGGCAAGTGAAGGAGCGGGCGGAGCTGGCGGGGACGTTGGCTGAAGCGGTGCGGTTGGTGCGGGATGAGGGAGCGGTGGTGCTGGTTGATGTGCGGGTTTGTCCTGATGGGTACTCTAGTGCTTTAGAGGCCGGAAATTAGAATGGGTTGGAAAGTCAGATATGGTATCGACACCGTTTTATGTTTTGCTTGTTTTGCGCGACTCTGCATCTGGCTTTCCCTAAACTTGCCTGTGTCGACTGGCTCTTGCATTCTGTCGCTTGCCATGTCCCAGGATACCTTGGGCTGACGAACATATCTGGAGGTACCAGCGACCACTTGCCAATCTTCTTGTACCAGCGACCGCTTGCCAATCTTCTTCCTGCAGAGTTACAGATAAGTTTACTTGTTGTTGCTAGCCCATGCGGTGAACGCCATTCATTAATTACATGTTTTCCCATCTCTGTTGCCCAATAGCCACGAGTCGATTGAACAGCTCATCCCTCTCCGGGATAGCTGTGAAGCGGTACACATCATTTGCCTGGTTTGTGTCCGCCGTGCTGATCTCAACACTTCCGAGCAGTTCCTTGTCCTCCGAGTAGTCCGCGGCCATCTCCGCCGCTTTGATGGAAAAGGCAGTAGCTCGCTTAAGTCGCTTGATCTCCTTGATAGGGATTGAGAACTCCGCATGTTCCAGAGACTTGGCTCCAGTGGCCCGAGGATCTTGTTTGGCGAAAACCAAGAGAGGTTCGGCCGACTCAGTAATGTACAGCCATCCAGGTTTGCCTTCATACCGAGCTTTGAACTCGCTTGGCCCGGCGTACACTAGGTTCTTCTCCTTGGGAAGGACGCCGAGGTGTCCCTTGGCCTTCTCGGATCCGGCCGCAGCACGCACGTGATCGACAGCGAGTTTGGCTTCGACAGCCGCTTTGGTCTCACCCTTGAAGATCCGTAAGATCTTCGATATGTGCTTGTGCTTAGGACCATCGTCCTGCTGCGTCGGGGTCTGCGATGACGTCGTGTCTGGCGAGATGGCATACACCTTCTCGGCTCTGGAGGCATCGAGTGGTATGTCGTCGACGTCAATATGCTGCTTCTGGTACGGGTCGTCGGGCTTGGACGTGGGCACCGGGGGAAGCGGTGCTTTGTAGGCTTCCCCGATGCGCAAGAGAGTGAGCGCAATTTGGTTGTTGGTAGGAACGCCACGGAGGATGTTGCTACAATCCGTCAGTTGCTTGGACAGCAGAGGGTGCAGAGGTAGGGACGTACTTCTTGGGTTCAAGCTGTTGCATCCATTGTGGATAGTTCCGATTGAGCCAGTTCCATGCCGGCGTGAGGATCGGATCTCCAAACAAGACAAACCCGATACCAGCACCAATGCCCTTATAGACCATGTAGTAATTAACAAAGAAGGACATTAGAAACATGGGAGCGAGAACCGCAACGATCCGCAGATAGGAGTATGGCGAGAACGGTGGAGCAGGATTGATTGCGCTAATGTTGGGTTAGCTGGTTGGAGAACGACAAAAAAGACTTGCACGAGACATACTTGGCAAAGCGCTCGTAGTTATCTGCGATCTCGCCCAGAACATGCGGGACGTTCTTGAGAATGGGATCGAGCTTTTCCGGCTTGACCTTGTCCCAGAGCATATCCTCCATTGGCTGCTGGACTGGATCATGCTCCTCCTGGACATGTCCGGCGGCTTGTCCTTCGGCTTGGACCTTCCTGACAGCCTTTCTGACAGGCTTCGGCACCTTGCCCTCCAGTGGATCACCTCCTTCGTCATGGCTTCCATGCATACCGATGGATCTTGTGATGAGGTGTCGGATGTTGTCCGCGAAGTTGGCAGCTTCTTGCTCCACTGCCTCGCCCTCGTGTTTCTCTGGTGCACCAGTAAGGGTGTTGGATGTGCCCAGCTGTTTTGCTTGGGGTTCTTTCAGCGTTCCTTTGCTGATATCGACGAGTGCCAGGGGCGCCGGAGGAAATAGGGTCTCACGAGCCTTGCTGGAGCTCACGAGGGCGATCAGCAGTCCTAAGGTGAGGGGAACGAGAAGGTCAAGGAGCCAGGCGACAACATAGACCTAGAAATCCGTAAGCACAGCCCACGCGGATCAGCGCATGGTAACTCACAGCACAGAACGCAGCAGTCCTGTTTGTCTCGCGCCAGGACCTGAGGCGGGACGTGTGACGTATCAAACTCGCAATTCCTAGGCCAAAGGTAAGGTAGAGCCGCTGAAGCTGGAGAGGGATTTTCTCGGTCGCATAATCTGGAGCCCATGATTCGTTGAGGTCGAGTCCGCTTGCAATCTCCATACGCACCGATCGAACGTCAAAGACGTCCTGCAAGCGAGTTAGCAACGTGGACTGGATCGAGCAGGATAACTTACCTTGTTGAACCGTCTGATGTACGAGAAAAGAGTGCCATTTGGAATGCCATGTATCAGAGGATCGGGGATCATTGCGGTATTCTTATGCCAGCCGATGTCGGCAACACCCCCGACTGTTCCAGTGGCCGTCACATGCTGAGTTACGGCACCTTGGATAGAAGGGTTGTTGTGCGCGAGCTCGTGACTGTCTGGGTTGAACTCCTTCTGTAGTCCCTGGCTTGCTTCGCTGATTCGTTCCCGGAACCCTTCTGTCTTCGCATCAACCACTGCTTGTGCTTTCTCGACCAAAGTCGGTTCTCGCGTAGCGGGCTTGTCAGCTCTCTCTGTGGCTCTTGGATTGGGCTCCCAGACAGAGACTTTGTCTGCTGCGCCGGAGTCCACATCCCGATTGGTAATCGGCTGAGATGTGCCGGTTTGCGGACCGACATCTGTGACCTCGTTAGCCATACGGTCGGGCGTCGGCCAACGAGCATGGGGCTACTGCACCAAGGAGTGAACGTGGCTTCTCAGTTGGGAGCGACTGTGCTGCTGGCGGATAGCTCCCCATCGTAGCGATGGAACTTTCGCCGATCACATAATGGGGCGGTCGTTTGTCATTGATGGTATCGCGTACAGGTACGCCGCCGATCTCGTGGTCCTTGCCGTCATGGCCAGCAGCGGACATGTTGGCGTAGCGATTTCCGAGTGGAGAGAAGACTGATGGGAGAAGATGTTGACAAGGGGATGTTGATGGAACTCAGACGGCGTAGGCTTATGTGGATTGTGCTCGGAGGAGATGGAGAGGTTCATGCATTGAGAAACAAACCGTGGGAGGTTGCCTTTTTGCCGACATCGTTGAAGCACAAGCACTGCAGGACTGACATCATTTGGCCGTTGCGTCATATTTGAGGAACCGCAACTTATCAGGCAAGATAAAGAGTGGTGTCTGCACTTGACGGCTGTGGCTGCTGCGGAATCTCAACTATGTCATCATCACTCAGCGGAGAATGTAAACAGGTGGGTCGAAGACACTTCCCCATTCGATCCATCTCGAACCCGATACGAAGCTACGAGCCAGTCACCCAGAACTGGAAAGCGAGTGCATAGTGCTTCGGATCAATGCACTTTTCACTGGTGCTCTTGGCCTCCGGGACGTTTTTGCGAATGCAGTTTGGCAGGTACCTAGGTGGTCGGAAGCGAGGTCGCACCGCACCTCTTATGAATTGACCCAGCCGAACGGAGCCTGGACCTCCCCACTTGAGGGATCGTTGCATCCTGTAGTTCAGCTCGGGAATGACTTGCATCTAGAAGCGCAGATCATCACCATTCGAGTTACGGATGAGAGCAGTCAAATCTTGGTTAGATCGAGGTCTACATCTTATCACCTTATCAATTGCTGGGACCTAAACTTCCCCGTTCTGACGCCTGCGTTTGATTGGATGTCATGTCACGCTAGCGGAAGCCTCAGCGTCAGCGGCTCGAGCCTCTGATTCAGGCACTCCCCGCTTCGGCTCGCGGCACCGAAGGCTTCCTGAATAAAATGATGCCTTCACCCGTCTGCTTGCCTCTGTCGCCAACAAATCCGCTCTTCTCGTAGAATTCCTTCTTCGATTCTCCTGTAATAACACTGCAGAAAACCTCTTCCTCGTCCGCCCTCTTCGTTCCCCATCCGACGAGCATCCTGCCCACCCCTTTTCCTTGCCAATCGGGATGCACGCCGCAGACATGCAAATCCCAGCACTCCGCCCGGTCGCCCGTCCAATGCTGCTTAGATCCCTGCACGGCAGAGTCAAGGAAAGATGACTGGGCCGGGTCCGCGGCGCGGTCGGGGTAGAGCGTCAGTGACAGTGTGTTCCAAAATGAGATGGCAGGGGAGATGAGGTTCCCTAGTCATGTCAGTTGTCTGTCACGACGGATACAGATGGCAGGTTCAATCATACGTGGATCAAGTGTGGATAGCTGCAAGCCATTGCCATCGGTACCAAGTCTCCTCCAGTCCGCGGCGCCTACCACTCGTTCACCGACCGTCGCGACTACGAACCGATGCGTCCAGTCGAAGTATCTCTCCCTGGTGCCCCTTAGGAGGAAGTAGTAGACGTCTTCAGGGTGTTCTTGCCGATATGGGTGCATGATTTCCCCGATCACGACATCGTCGAAGAATGCATGGTACCAGCACCTGGCAATCGCCGTGATATCGAACGCCGTCGCAGGGCGGACGGTGACCGGCGGGGCACCGCCAATGCTGGAGCTTTGCGGCATCGTTCGTGATCAAGCGAGGTTGTTGTCTAAATGGCAAAAGTGTGTCTTAATGCTGGAGCTTTGCGGCATGTTTTGTGACGAAAGGAAGTTGCTCGTCGGGCGTCAAAACTGTGTGCGAACTCGGTTGAAGTAGCGTCACGACGAGCACGTGAGGACTTGGCTGCCGAGAAGGATTCCGTTAGCCGATGTTGAGGGTGAATTCGAACTACGGTGCCACTGAAATTTGCAGTATGATTGATGACGCTCCATTGCATTATATACTGGAAACCAAGTTACCGACTTGCGCGTCCAATATTTCGTACAGGTTACTGTTGGCCTGGATCTAAGCGTGCCTGTATAGAGACCCAAGATCTATGTCCTTAGCATCGCACCCTTTTGCAGACCTTGGTCTAGTTCGGACAGGGAAGCGACTGGAATGTGTTATTGTAGTATATACTTGTCTGCCGAATCATTAGCCCAGGCGGAAATGTCGTAGGACAACGATTAGTTAGGCATATTACTACGGTGAAGGGGAGATCGCAGCAACTCACCAGAAGAAGAGTCTTTAGATAACGGCCTGGAGGAGCCTCGTGCTCTGTCTCTGTCCCTCTCATGCGTCAAACAAGCCTCAGCATCTGCTGATACGTCCCTCATCTTAGCCGCACAAAAACCTAACAGCGACCGGAATACGCCGACCTTAGGTACCTACTACTTAGAAGAGTACCTGTGAAGGATGCCCCGTACGAGGTTTGAGGTCTCCTGGGAATGTTCGACATCTGCGAATGTAGGACATCTGTCCTGTTGGTTTGCTTAGGCTATCGGATCAACTAGCTCGTTCGTCTGCATATAGCTCGCACTCATGCGCGAAGACGCCCTCGATGTAGCATACTGTCAGCCTTACACCGTATTAACCTAGTTGGGCAACGGTTTGATTGACTTGCTGTAGCCGTGTTATTCTTCTTTTATACTCTAGAGGTCATCGGTCTACTCTAAACACCGCTGATGTACTGCTTATTAGGGTAATGGAGAGTGATGCTACTGTATCCGACTATCAGTTCCCGTCGGCTTGCTAAAGTTTTTCCAACGTTGCTGACGCGTACAGTAGGAAGCTTTCTATTAGCAGGAATTATAAACATTTCCTTCAACATTATATACTAGTTCTCCCACTTGCTTTTATATCGTTAACAGATATAGTTTATAGCAGTTATCTGCTATAGAATACAATCTTCCTTTTATATATAACGCTCTTAGTCCGAAGAGGGGAGATCGTCTAGAGATTTATAGCTAATGACAACTGCTTGCCGACTTATTGTAACGTCCCTAGCCTTAGGCCCTTACACTTCTATACCGGCGAAGCTGGTCGCTCTCTATGGCGTGTGCCCGCGCTTACATCTGTGAAACACAGTCCATGTTCCCATTAAGTTAATCCATGAGACAAGCATACAGAGGAGAGGAGAAAGGCGGCTGGATTATAACAACAACACTAACGTGAGTGTACAATACGCCCGAGCCGGCGCTAAGCGCGGGTCTAGGCAGAAGCATTCACAATTGCAGTGACGTCACCAAACCTGCTTTTATCAACTCTCAAACGACCCCGCACTCCTTCCACTCCCAACTCTTCCGCCAAACACCAGATCTAGCAACTCTCCCACCTTATTAACTTCCTCAATTACGAACACACAACATTGCATCAACCTGCCAGCAGTGTGCTGTTAAGACGCGTGCCCAACTTTTTGCAACATGATGCAGCTCTTCCTCGCCCAGCTCTTCTTCGCCGCGCTGGCTCTGGCTGCCCCGATAGCGGACGAGACAGCCATGGCCAAGGCCGGCGGCAATGCCTGGCAGTACGGCACCGGCGGTGGCATCCTAGGACTCATTGTTCTAATTCTTGACATTATCGTCTTTGGTTCGTGCATATCCCTGCGTCATGACCGGCCCATCACAACTATAGGCACCGTCAGCTAATCGTTGTCTCCCCGCGCAGTCGAGGTTATCAAGTCGAGCCGTCCTCCCTCCCACAAGCTGCTCTGGTCGCTCCTCGTCTTCATCTTCCCTATTGGTGGTCTGATCATCTACTGGCTCTTCTCCAACCGTGCCGCCCACAACAGCGGATCGGGTTACGAGGCGTTGCCTTAAACAAGTTAGGCGCCCTACTACAATGGTGAATGAGGGATGGTGGACTGTCAGTAGCATCTTATATGCAAGCTGTCGCGAACGAGGTATGAGAGAGTGGTGCGAGACGGGCGGGCGACTTGTAACTCCCTCTTTAAATTCTTAATCAAGAGCGGGGAGTATAAGCGTTGTTAAGGAACTGCTTTTTCGAAAGTGTTAGAGTATAGCTTCGTAGTAAGGAGAATTAAAGAGTCTTTCTTTTCTTTACTTTAGCTAAGAAGTACTAACTTGGAATTATTACTTACGTTTTTATTAATACTAAAAGCTACTTACTACGTACACTTATTATAGCTATATCTTTAAAACGTAAAAGTATAGGTTTTAACAAGTATTATAAAAATAAGTTCTATATAAAGAGTTATAAACTAACGTTAGCAACGCCTTTAAGCGTTCGAGTGTAACGGATAACTTAAAAGACTACAGAGCTATTAAGTTACGTAATTAATTATTAAAATCGTAATAATTATAATAATTAAGACGACTATAATCGAGGAAATTATAATACATACGTATAATTGCTATAATCTATATTAGTATATAGTAAAGGCTTTAAAAAGACTTATATATAATTACTAGGTAGCTTATATATAATTACTAGGCGGCGCTAGGGCTGGGGGTGGGTTGGGGGAGTAGCCCTAGCCTAAGGGCAGTCGGCTTTAGCCTAAAGGTAGTCGGCCCTAGCCTAAGGTGTAAGAAGCCCTATAGTAGATACTGCAAGTTAGGTAGAAGGTATAATACGATGGGATTAGTAGGTAGTATTCTAGTAGGGCTCTCTTAAATCGCAAGACTAATTCTTAAAGAATTAAGAATCAGAAGTAGGCATGTTTAACTACCCGTTTAAGAGGAGTCGGCGTAGGTCCGATAGCGTTACCCCGCAACCCTGCAATTGAATGTCCTCCGGTATTAAAAGTACCGACCTATTAGTAACATCGTTACAAAAGGGTAGTTAGCCCTAGTATAAGGGTTATCGGCCTTAGTCTCAAGATAGTCGGCCCTAGTATAAGAGTAGTCGGCCTTAGGCTTATAGCTAAATAGCCTTAGCTCAAGGATAGTTAGCCTTAGTATAAAAGTCGTCGGCTTTAGCCCTATATAACGAACGACCTAGGTAGATCTAAGGTATAAGTAAGGTTTTTACTTCTTAGGATAAATAAGCTTTTAAAGAGTACAACTAATACGAGTGGATAAATAGTTCGTTAAGACTATTAATCTTTTATTTAGATAAAGAGTTAAATAAATACTTAGATTAATTATTAGGTAATTAAGAGACTATTTATTAGAAGTTTAAAAGGGACTTCTACTATATACTAGTAAAGACTATAGTAGTTAGGAGTAATAATTACAATTACTCCGACTATAGTTATCCTAATTATTCGTAATTATAGTAATCCTAAGAATTAATTATATAGTTTAGTAGCCTTCTAGTTCTACGGCTAGATAAGCTTGGTTTATAACCATTTATCTATTAGTAGGATAATACCCTTTTCTCATACGACTCTAATATTCGTAATAATATTCCCCTTCTCCTTTAGTTATTATCCTTAAGGCCTAGTTCTTCCTTAAATAGTCTTTTCGCGTCTAAGTAAGTATTTAACTTCTATCTTCTTCCTACAAGGTATTCTATTATAGCTAACCGTATTTAAAAACTAAAGAAATAATTAACAAAATTATCTAATATTTACCGCGTCGCTTTTCTAATTGTAATCCTCTCTAGTACTATTGAAATACCTTTTTACTCGAACTATAAAAGGTATAGTCTAGAATCCTATTAGGTTTTCGAAAAAGATTCTTTTTAGTACGTAGAGTATATATATACTAGTCGCTTACGGTATAATATTTAAGGTCTTTTAAACGAGGAGCTTATAAAAATAAGAGAATAGTTTTGTAAGCTAGAGGAAAAGGTTAAATTTACCGACGCTAAAGTCTAATGTCTTCCGACTTAAAAGAAATTGTAGTTCGAAAAGATAATACGTATAGTATGTAAGGGTATAACGAGTATTAAGGAGTTATAATAGGTCGGGAAAGAAAAGGCCGATCGGAAGGTAGTAAGAGTTGCCGAAGGTCGTTCGTTTTCTACTATTTTCTTTTGTTTTAAAGATAATATTATTCTAAACTAGAACACTATCTATAGTAATATTACTTTATTACCTTTAGTATTAGAGATAATAATACTAATATAGATTAAAACTAACGTAGGTATATAGCGAGTGGACTATTATAGCGAGTGGACTACTTCTAACTAGAAACCTATCTTCTATATTTAATACGATTTTTCTCCGCAACAAATAATAGAATTTACTTATAAAGAAAGTAGGATACTTTTAGCTATTTAGGCTATCGAATAAGACTTAGGATTAAGTATCCGGGCCGTTGTAAAGATTTATACTATCTCTAAAACTACCCTTCTCTATAGAATAGCCGGCTAATATACTCGATAAGATACCCGCGCTAATTTAGTAAAACTAACGGTACTAGAAGAGAATACTATTCTTTAGAATATATTAGACTTAGATTCGTAAAGGTTCCCGTCCCGGCTTATAGACGTAGGGTTAGGGTTAGGGTTAGGGTTAGGGTTAGGGTTAGGGTTAGGGTTAGGGTTAGGGTTAGGGTTAGGGTTAGGG
>JANBVN010000326.1:0-13010 GCA_030052785.1 Coniochaeta hoffmannii
GGGGGGGTAGGAGGTGTTGTTCTCGATGACGTACTGGAGCACGGGTTTGTTCCAGTCGACGTTGATGGAGGAGCCGTTGATCTGCCAGACGAAGAGGGGGGAGCCGGTCGTGTCGAGGTGCACGGGCAGGGAGTTGTTGGGGGAGGGGTTGAAGTTGCCCGGGCTGGCGGTGCGGGAGACGACGGGGACGAGGTCGATGTTGTCGTAGCAGAGGGTGTCGACCGGGGGCGTGCCGCGGGCGGTCGGGAGCCCTCCGGAAGCGCCGGCGTAGTGGAAGACGGCCGCCGGGAATTGGTTGTTGGAGGTGCCGCAGAAGCCGTTGGGGGGCAGGGTCACGTTGAACCAGTAGTTGCCTACCGCCTTGCTGGCGTCGATGGTCACGTCGTAGCGCTGTCCGACGCCGAGGAAGAGGGTGTCGGTTGTGTAGGCGTTGACGGGGACCATGTCGGCTGCGATGACGGTCATGGAGTGGTTGACGAGCGAGACTTGGAAGTGATTCTCGACGGAGGTGTTGATGATGCGCAGGCGGTGCCGCTTGCCGGGTGTGAGGGTGACGTTGGCATACTTGCCAACGCCGGTGGTGGGGTGGACGTTGGTGCCGTTGATGAGGATATTGTCGCTGGCCGGGGCGCCGTTGTTCTTGGTGAATTCCACGAGGTCGTCGGCAGTCTGGTAGTAGTAGTCCGTGATGGGGAAGACGCCGAGGTCGACATCGTAGGGCAGAGAGGCGGGGCCGTTGATCTGGATGGTGCCAACAACACCGTTGCCGTACTGAGCGGAGAAATGAGAGTGGTACCAGGATGTGCCGTACTGTGTGGCCATGAAGGAGTACACCTTGCTCCCGCCCTTGGGAGGAATGGGGCACTCAGTCACGCCGTTGGCGCCGTCCTGGAGGTTGGAGCCGAATTGGCGGAGACCGTGCCAGTGAATAGAGGTTCTGATGAGAAGATGTCAGTCTTTATCTGCCGCCTATATTGGAGTCTGTCCGGCACTTACCCGTTGGTCCTGAGATTGTTAGTGACTGTGATGTTGACTCGATCGCCCCAGTCGGCGAAGATTGTAGGTCCTAAAGTAGTGTTAGGTTGGTAAGCACCCATTAACTGCTCGATCTTGGTCTCATACCTGGGAATTTGCCTGGCATCCATGTTAGCCGTCTTCGTGTATGTAACTGCGCGTTTCTATTTATGGGTGCACTTACCATTGACCAGCATTACCTTTGGCTTGACCACTCCATCAGGGCCAGTCCAGTTGTCGACTTCTGTGATTGTCAAAGCGTACTGCATTCCGTTAGCAGGGACTCAGGGGTTGAGGGCATGGTTGCTACTCACATTCCTGGTAACGCCGGTTGTAGGCGTGTTGGTCTCATAGTCGGTGTTGATATCGAAGCCGGTGGTCCAACAAGCTCTATTAGAGGGAGTGTTGCAAGTAGAAGCTCGGGCATCGAGTTCTTTGAACGAGGAAGGAGCTGCTTTTACAGCAGTGCTCGAGAAGAAAGTGAAAAGAGCGACGATAGAGACTGGAAAGAACTTCATCTTGAGAAAGGAGTATCAATGAACGAAAGAAGAGTAGAGAGGAGTGTTGGCGAATGACTGTCCTGTTCTCTCGTCTTCTGTTCTCCGGGACCTGCAACGTCTTTATACTTGGGTGCTCCTCTGCTTTCATGAGTGAGGCAATGGTGACCGTGGTGAGCATCGAGGCGCTCAGACATTGTCTTCCTTTCTCGTGGTCAGGAGTCGAGCTGGCGCTAACACCGTGCACCGGACCTTACCTCTCATCCGCTTCATCCGCTCTTACCATCCATCACAATCCTTACTCGGTAGGTTGAGATTGCGAGGGGTCATTCGGACGCAAGAAATCACTAGATTCCTTCGTACGAGGAGGGGAAGTGTAACATCTTGTGATGGGAAAGTGTGAGATAGCCATGGTCCTCGAAGCCACATCGATCGGGACAGACACACGCGCGTCACTAGAGCGAGGCCCATTCGCCGAGTTGCAGCACGGTGGATAGAGAGGTGGAGTATATGAGTTGTTCTCTTGCAGCGTGGTGTCTGAGCAGTGTGTAGTCGCGAGGCAGGACGACATGGGTGAGGCGGCAGAGACGATGGGATATGTGACCTATCCGTGTCAGGAGATGAAGAAGATGAGAATAGCAACAACCCTCTCGCAGCAGTATTGGCTTGGCCGAGACCGCTCTCCGCGGTTGGATAACCGACACTGTCCACGCGTGTAGTGTGCGGTGTGCAACGGCCATCTCCGCTCTTCCCGTCGTAGAGTGAGCCAGCATGCTCGGATTGAAGCACTGTTCAGGGGGAGTTGTCAGTGTCCGGTCTTATCATGTGACGCTCCACTGAGGTAGCTAAGAAACACTGGCAAAAATGAGATTAGACCGCGTCGAAGGTACAGAAGAGGGAACAGATATCCGTGTCCTACGCGACCCTACATGCGTCATTCTGCGTAGACTACATGCTTGTCGGTAACGCGGTTCATCTGCGCCACGGGGGGCCCGCGAACCTGGCAGTCTGCCCTACCAATATGACTTGATATTGAACTTTTTGCGGGCCTTAGTCTTCGGTGACTGATATGATAGGTGTTGTAGTTTGCTCGGGCTCCTGTGTTTGCCAGGCGTGGGAAGTTTGACTGATGATGTAGGTGCAGTTAGGGATAAGCGCCACTATAACGTGCAAACATTGCCAGGCCACCTTCGCGCGTTTCGCTCAAGGTACCAAGAAGCAATGCAACCAGTTACTCTGTAGCTTATTCCCCTATTCACTATGGCTCGTAGAAGCTTGGTATCTGGACCCTGCTTCACCGCGCTAGCCGCATCGAACCCACATAGGGCGCAAGGATGAGTCGTATTGCAACTGACGATGAGCCTCGAAAGCTACACCGTATGGTCAGGTAGCCCTTCTGACCCATTCCGACATGTTCCTGCTGACAGGACACGGGAGCCTCAAGATATGGTTCTGCAGCCGACATGCAGGACGGCACGCAGGCGCAATATTGGTAGGGCTCGAGCACTACCAGGTATACGAAGCGAGGTCTCCGTTGGACTGTCGTGCAACACGTAAGCTGGTCATAGCAGTGACGTTTGGGACAGGGAAAAACTGCCGACTGGTGGGTTCAACGGTTTGTCACCCTTGTATTCCGGGTCAGGAGCTGAGGTCGCGAACCGGTGGCTGCAAGGTACACAACCCTTCTTGCATGGACAAGGGTCGATGTGTTGTTTCATTGGCCACGTACGCACCTAGCCAGATCCATTCCGAGTTCTACTTCCCTAGGACACACCCAAAGCTCGATGGCGGTCGATGATGGACACGAGAGACCTTCGGCAGCTTCGGTTTCGAGAAGCACGTCGGATTTTTGCATTCGGCTAGGAATCCCAGCGGGATGTGTGAGAACCGGTCAGCCATCTGACCCGGGGCCGACCTCCTCAGAGGGGCATACGAGGCAGTCAGAGCACGTCGCCGGCAGGTGAATGACCCGGTCGACATGCCGGGCGTTGCCGTGTGGGGTGGGACCGAGCCGCGTCATACTAAATATAACACTCCGAGTATTATCAGGTATCGGAGCTAGGATGATGGGGAGTAATCGCAAGGGTACTGATTCGCTGCACTTATCAGGAACCTAGAGGTGCTACCCAGTGCTTTGTCAATGAACACTCGCCGTCCGCGCACCACACCTTCAACATCAAATGAGACTGCAGTGTTCCCTTGCCTTCTGATCTAACCATTGATGCTGCTTGAGGGCGCTTGAGCCGGGGTCCAAATTCGTGTCCCCATCGTGCCAGTGGAGTATTGAGCCCTGCAGCTGCAGGACGGGAAGAGACGCATGGGGTTCTTTCGCCTAGAACCGTCCAAACGATGTGACGCTAAGAAGGGATCCCGTCTCTTAGCCCCCCTTCTTCCTCATCTTCCTTTGTTTTCCTCTACAACCTCCAGTCCAGCACCCGGTAAGCTGGCAAGGAGAATACGGATAGGGAAATTGCAGGAGTCCTATGCACATCGAAGATGGTGTGCACAGCAGTGTCAGGTTCACGAATTATTTGCAACCTTCAGACAAACTGGCGCACCGACATCGGCAAACGAGGTCGGTGATCGAGGCGCTTTGGGGAAATGTGGACTTACCCCGGACTCCTGCAGACTGCAGCCACTTCTCGCGCATTCCTTGTTTCGGGACCGGCGTCAGACCCGATTTACACACATGAACAGCCTAGATCTTGCCGCTTGCCGATGATGGCTTGATCAGACCAACAGCACGATCTCCTGAATAAGCCACAGGACCAGCCGATGAAGCTATCACAAGACTATTGGACTGCCCACCCGTGGTAACCTGTTCCAAGCCATGAAAGCTTGGTATATCTCCTGCTATCAGACAGCCGCAAACCACTAAGCGGAATGCCAGATGTTTTGCGGCAACCGAGACTGCCGCCCTGCGGCAAGCACTCAGCTTTCAAGGAAGGACAGACTCAGCACCTGATCCCAACAGCTGGTGTGTTGCAAGGCAGTCACAATGCCATTACAGGATCGAGAAGGCGGTGGCGCTGCGAGTCAACACCGAGCTCGACGCCACCATCTGACCTGCGAGGTTCAGCTACCCCTATTCACTTCTTCGTCCGTACGTCGGGACCAGTAGAGGGTGTTGAGCCACTATACGGTGCAATGTGAGCGGAGAAATCCATGGTAGACGGTCATAGGGACCGAACCCACGAGTCAAGACACGAGGAGAAAGCACCAGGTCAATACTTCTATCTTGTCATCCGGGAATCCCGCATCTACCAATTTTTGGCTCACCTCGTGTTATCCCGCCCCATGCAGTGAGTATTTGGTGTAACTTTGAGTCGATAACGCTCCAGAGTCGCAACGCTGATATGTAGGGTACATTCCGATGCAATGTAACAGTCCTCGCCTAATGGCTACCACGCAGGGGAAACAAGTTATATCCGGACATTCGGCACATGGTTTGGTATTAGAAACTATCTTTTCGGTCTCTCAATCCATTATCGCCGTCATCCCATACTCTGCAATCCATCCACCCTCCTTAGCCCTAACCTCCAAGTTGATGCAGTTTCCCGTTGTATTCTCAACGACCCTCTTGCTCCATCTAACCCAGACAGCTCATCTGCTGTCTGACCGACGTCTTCATCACGCTCCAATGCAGACGTAGTAGTCCTCCCAGAGACTATCACAGCTCACCTTACAGATCCCGTCGATCAGCAATTGCAATAGGCCGGGGACGCAGAGAATAGCATTGAGTGGATTACTACCCACCGATGGATTCCAGGCGTAACTGTTTTTCCCTGATTAGCTGGCGCTCGCAACTAACTTTGATCTTGGGATAGGACTCACAATTGGGCGAACGTGATGCCGTTGCTGCCTACTATGTTCTGGCACGTGTCACGGGGTAGGATCTGGTAGTATTTCTTGCCTGGGTGGTGTTAGCATGGTATAGTCCTGAGTCGCGTCTGGGATGGGCGTACAGGTGCTGATTGTCCCAGGAAAGACTGGATTGGGGGCGCTTGAAGGAGTCTGAGTGGGTGGTCTCGAGGTACTGCTGCGGGTTATGGTAATTGGTGTGTCGGGCTTGGTAGGCGAGCACGCCCCTGTGGTGATAGTAGTCGTGGCAGCTGTTCGCTCTGCGGTGACTGTAACTGTTGCTGTGCCGAGGACTAGACTTGTCGCCGTCTTGACGACCAGGCTGGTGCTCGTGACAACGCGAGTTGACGTTTCCAAGACTAGGCTGGTAGAAGTCGCAAACACGAGGCTGGTGTATGTCACGATAGCCGTATTGGAAGCTTGAACTGTCCGCGTGACGACGCTTGTCGCTGTGACAACCCTTGTGGTCAATGCTGTGCTTGATGCCGTCCGGACAACCGTGCTGGTGGTGAGAACGACGGATGTAAGAGTCCCCGGAACGGCAATTGTCGTTGTTCTTGTGAGTGAAGTAACCGCCGTACTTGTGATAATAGTCGTGGAAGTGACTATCACCGTCCCCGTTCCGGGCGGAGGCGAAGTTATCGGGACCGATGTCGTGCTTGATGGGACTGCACCGCAAGACCCAAAGGCAGGTTGGCACGCTCCGCTGCAGTAGTCGTTTGTGTTCCCGCAATACCCGTGCTCTGAGCAGCAGCTACCCCATTTAGACCCTGCGCAGGTCACCCCATTTCCACAGGTCCCGTCCGTACTGATTACCAGCGATGGGGTTGGAGACGGCGACGGAGCCCCGCCGTTTCCGTCTTGCGCAACACAGTAGTCGGCCCCAGCGGTTAGGTCGCAGCTGCTCAATGTCGGGTTGTCGAGGAGAAACTCGGATACTGATATGCCTTGGGAATTAGATAATGAGGCGCAGGTGTCTCCTTGTTTTGCTTTGACGGTGCGGGTGCATGCTCTTGTTGACAATTGGGAGCCATATGCTGTGCCGATGGATAACCCGATGTTTACGGCTAGGAAGACCCTCTGCCAAGTTAAAAGGAGCATGATCCTCGATTAGACTGTCGATATTATGATTATTCCCAATTATGGCAGCTGGATTAGGTTGTTCAGGGCAATCAACAAGGCCGACTTCGCGAAAGCATACCGGGTGAGCAGTCTGCTAGAGAAAGGGAGGAAAACCGAAGGTGTTTATCCTCAGTGCATCATAGACCCTCGAGCAAGCCAGAGTTGCAGTCGTCATAAGCGGCTGGGGCCGAGGCTCGAGGTCAATTAAAGTCTCGGAAGAGACGAGCACAGGAATGGTAATAACTCAGGGCAAACGTTGCCAATGTCACTTACTTTATGTCTGGACCACACGATAGCCTATTGATACGAGCATATCCAATCTAGAAAGCAGATCCAGACCTTCGGGCGCGGCTAATAATAGGATCAACAATATAGCACCTCAGCGTTGTTTTGGTCAAAAAATGCCCGGCAATATGAGGATTGCGACCGCATCTGGAATTACCACACAAATACCCGGTCTGTTGCACCCTCAGCAGGTATACGTTGCATGCATATCGTGGGGTTCGAAACGCCTCTTCAGGATCACAGTCGTCCATCAACGGCTGAGAAGATTTCCATTGACCACTCTTTCACATGTTGCATGATACCTTCTCAATCACTCTTTCTCATGGAACCATGCGCGTTGAAGGATGCGGTAATGGAATGAAGGCCTTCCACGACAGCTAGGCGTGGCCGATATTAGCGTACATAGCCGCCAGTTTTGCCGGACAGCTTTCACTCTGTGCGATCTGCGGTACATGGCGTTATACCGAGGCCATGACAGCCGGCAGACGTGAGCAACAAGTGCTGGTGCTTAATCAAATCAGGTGCTGGGAAGGCTAGGAAAATATCCTACTGCCCAAAAGTTGAGTATAGAGACTAAACGCTTACTAGAGATTAGGTCTGCAAGAAGATGGAACGCCGCACAGTCCCCACGGCTCACGGTATTCTTCTTGCCTTCTGTGGCATAGCCTGCGTAGTGTTCACCAAGTAATACGCAGTTCGACTGACAACTTTTCGGAAAATGCTCCTTACGTAAAGCCTAGTATTGTTGCCACAAGGAGTCGCCCTTTGCGTCTGAAATTTGTAACCCGGTAGCCGGATGACAGTGCGCAGTGCCGTCCGCTTGGTGCGCCCTGCATGACTATTGGACTTGGATACACTGAGGAGACAGAATCTGGCGTCTACTTGGACTGTAGTCAATGTCCAAGGCAGAAGTGGCATACTACACTACAACTCGTGGTATAAGATTGTGACCATTGCTGTTATATATAGGCGACTCTCGAACATGTAAACAGATGAATTTCCCATCATCTTCGCTAAGTTAGTTCAGACATCAGAAGCATTATTTGACTGTAGGGGCAGGAACTTTCAATTCCTAAGTGCTGTCTGTGTCTTAGGACTCCGTCATAATGGTCAAACTTTCTCCTCTTTGTTCGATGTTTGAGATAGCTTGTCCGGATTTGTTGGAGAACCAGCACAACAGCATTTTTGGTGATCTACGGTCTCCTCCACATCCCTCCTGGAGGTATGTCTTTATGTGATAAGTGGATCGGCCAGGAAAGGAGGTGTTGGAGAGCAGGTGGGCCGCGGCGGTCAGAGGCTCCCTACCTTGCCCGAGGGTGACGGGTACTCCGACTTCTGAGGAGGTACAAAAAGGTCTAGAGAAAGATGGCGTGATCCGAGAAATTATCCTGTGTTAGAAGGACTTTTGGTTATGCGTACCTTGCTAAATGGGTCGGAACCAGGATGAGCCGGTGCGGTGGACTAAGCCAGATCTCCCCTCCCGCCCATACAGCGATGGCTTGGGTCTGTACGGCAGACTGGTATTGGTACTGAGGCCTAAAGCATCGCGGCTGCTGACGGAAGGGCAGCATCGCCGGAGATGTCCCACCCAACTCTCTGCCGCCGCGGATGGTGGACACCGCACGCCTGGCGAAATATCCCAATTGGCAAGACGGGACAGACTTGGGGAGACGCTGTTTCTGTACTCATCCAGATATATCAAGAATATTCGGACGTGAAGTGCAAGAAGCATCGTGATTGCAAAGCCTGGTTAGAGCCAGGTGGGTGCCCAGCCCACATCAATACCCGACACCTTGTCCGGGGCGAAAACCAACAACGACCACCACCGGTAACACCAACATACCGACAGACGGCCTCGGCATTCTCCTCCGTTCACCATCAACCCCGGATTCGTCAAGCCCGCCCTCATCTTCTCTCCAGCAAGAACCGTCCCCGGCTCCATGCCCACCCTCTCCCGCCATCAACGCCAAATGGACCAAACTCAGGGTGACGCCTGTCCTTGGGGTAAGCGAATTGGAATTGTCTGCTCTTGCAGAGATTGGAGAACCTAAGGACGCTGACACAGAGCGATCGAGAATAGCTCGTCGGCTTGATTGCAGATATCTCATTTGATCGTCCTACATGTGGAGTCGCTGCCTATCAGCAAAACTGACAACCCAACCCTTCCTTCGCCTTTCACACTGTCGCTTCCTACCCGTTTCCAGGTAGACCCATGTGATTTCACCCTTACTCTAACCTAGCAATTGCAAATTGCTATGCTACATACATTTCCCAAGTCTCTCTATTCAAGAACAACCCCCTTCCTGATTCCCTCCCTTTCTCAATCAGCGCAACTACACGCTGATCGTCCGGAAGACGCTAAACTCCTCGCCCGTAGCCATCAGACAGCCCGGGATCTGCGGGTGCCAGTGCACCTCCTTGGCCTGGCTCTGGTAGTGCACGAACAGCAGCTGCGGCGGCACGTCCTGCACGCCGGCCGTGTCCTTGCTCTCCTCGTCGTCCAGCTCGACGGCCAGGTCCCAGAGGGTGACGGTGTTGTCGCCCGCCGCGACGGCGACGATGCTGTCGTCGGTGGGGTGCCACTCGACGCTCGTGATCTGCTCGGTGTGGTACCTGAAGCTCGCGACGGGGGTCGGTTTGCTGGAGGCGCCCCCGGATGCGCTGCTGGAGGGCTTCCAGTTCCGCAGGTCCCAGACGGCCCACTCGCCGTCGTCGGCGCCCGAGGCGAGGAGGTGGGTCGTCTGGCGCGACCAGGAGATGACGTTGACGTCGGTGTCGCTGACGCGCACGGTGAGGGCGGGCTTGCGGGCCTTGCTGCGCACGTCCCAGACGCGCACGGTGCCGTCGCTCGAGGCCGAAGCGAAGACGGAGGCCTCGCTGGGGCTCCACTGGATGTCCTCGACGCTGGAGGCGTGGCCTTGGAAAGGACGCGTGTCGGTCACGAAGCCGCCGCCGTCGGTGCGGGTGGTGGCGTAGATGAGGCCGTCGTTGTCGCCCGTCAGGAGCTTGCCGGCTGGGGCGAGCGGGGACCAGTCCACGGCGTAGCCCTCGGATTTGTGGGCGCGGATGGTGCAGAGGGGCTTGTTTTGTTGCGGGGTGATGATGGTGCCCGGGGTGTCGAAGGCGGTGAGGTGCGGGGTGATGTCGTGGATGTAGACGTTGGTGGACTCGGTCATGGTGGCGACGAGGGTGGTCGGCGGTTTGGAGGGGTCTTGTGATGAGGGTGTCTGGTGGGCCCGTATCCGGTTTGTGGTCGAGTTGAGGGGTATCGACTTGGACTCGAGGATGGGATCTGCGTCTTCGTCGTCGTCGTCGTCGTCGTCGTCCGAGTCTTCGGCGTCGTCTCGCTGCATGCGGCTCAGGCCGCTAAGCTTCATCACCATGATCTGGTTGTCGGCGGCCTTCTGGCTGTCGGCCTGGGTGCCCGTCACGGTGTACATGGTCGCCGGGTAGACCTTGCGGTTGTCGCCGAGACTGTCCCTCACGACGTCGAACGAGAGACAGGGCCAGGGCGTGCTGAGGTTGTGGAGCATCTCGTACGTCGTCGGGTCGGGTGTCAGAGTCTGGCCGGGTTCGAGTTTCGTCCGTCCGACGATAAACGTGCCGGGGCCGCTGTCGACGTCCATGGCTGTACAAGCACTGCATGTTAGCCCTTGCTCTCTCTCTGAAACTAGTGCAGACTCCCGGCTCCCGGCCCCCAGCTTACCCTCTTTTTCTTCCGCCTCCCGCTCGGCATCTGGCCTGCCGTCCACTCCAGCCTCGATAATCTCGTCCTCGCTCTCGAACTCGTCCTCGAACTCGTCTTCGAACTCGCCCATCTCATTGGTCTTGTCGTCGATGTCCATGGCTTCCGGACGGTCGCCGCCCTTGCGCGGGACCTCCGAGTTGTCGGTATCAGCTGCACGTTTCGACATCTTGCTGGCTTGAAGCGACACCCCCTCGATCGTCGGCGTCTAATCGTAGGAACCAGGCGGCGGGCTGGCGGGGTCTCTGCTGCTGTCGTCGCGATTCTGAGCGATCCAAAATTTTGAACTTTTTGGCGGGGCAGCATGGGTGGATTCGGAGCGATAACCGTACAGCCAATGGCGGGCCAAGCATAAAGGCGGTACCTACATAGCAGCTTGCCAGGAAGCTTCCTCCTAGAAAGCTTGCATCGCGTGGGAAAAGAGTACAATCCTGGCCCACGCGGCAGAAATATTGGTATCAAACAAAGTACACAGTATGGCAGTCTTGGTAGACTGGTTCAGCGAATAAGACAGTGTACTGTACATTTGCGTGATCAATGAAGAAAGCCCGTTGGGGTTGTCCGGCCCGCGATGATGGCCCTCAGTTAGGCCTCACTCAGTACGTAATGCCTGCTATTCTCTTGAAATGGCTCAATGTTGTGAGACATGAGCAAACTTTCCACCTGCATTACAGTGTACCCTCGATAATTCCCCTATCGAAAGTCACACAAATCGCTGTACTAGCCTAGTGATCTTTACACAATGGTAGTCATCAACCTCGGCTATACCGCACCTATCAATCGGCCGGGCGAGTCTCCGACTCTATCGGTCGCCCAGGTTTGGGAAGGCCTGAAGCGCAAGGTCCGGCACGCCGAGGAGTTCGTCCGTGTCATCGCGCACTGCGAGGTACTCGAGGAGAGCACTACTGAGACAGGAGAGGAGGTTGTGACGAGAAATGTCAAGTTTGCGGCTGGATCTGGACCAAAGGCCGGTGGCGTCCCCGTCAAGGAGGTCTGCTACCATTATGCGCCATGTCGCGTGGACTTCCAGCAAGAGGATGGCTCGCGCATCTCCAATTTTGTGACTTCCGGGCCGAGCGGCGAGCCGGTCGACTTATTTCTGACATACGTCTTTGAATGGCGTCATCCCGAGGTGGAGGAAGGGAGCGAAAAGGTGAAGGAGCTGGAGGAAGTGCACAGCAAGGTGAGTCCTCTGGAAGGTGGACAAGTCTACCTGCGTTGAGCTAAACAACCACATGCTTCAGACTGCGAAAATGGCTGTTGAATCCAGCATCAAGACCATTCGACGATTGGTCCAAGAGGGGAAGATCGCTTGATGTTCGGAATCAGGGACTCACTGTGAGATCAGCATGCAATACATATGCAAGCACCAGGAGCTAGCATCTATGTGATGCTGTAGCATGCTCAATTCGTTTGCCACGCAAGGCGATCACTGCATATGGGCGTCACAGCCGCCCTCTCCATCTCGCGCCAAGGATCGTGATACCCTTCGGCGATAGCCCAGATAGTGACATCTCCGCTACCAACAACGGTCGCCGAACTTGATGTCTTCTATGAAGTCCAAACTCTCTGCTACCTGTTGCATCTCACTTTCGATATCGATCTGGCCGTCATCAAGCCCTCTCCCTTCTGTCCCTCTGTCAACGACTTCTCAGCCTTGGCTTTCTAGCATCACGCCACAATGTCGTCGGCAACGCCGTAGATCTCGAATGACGGATAGATCCCCGCGTGCTAATCGCACACTACACATGTCGTACGCCAATCACTGGCAATCTGACAGATGCGGGCTAAGCCGCATCCGCGATAGGGGTGGCCCCTCCTGGGCCGTGACACCCGTGTCCAGCCCGCACGCTAGCACACAATAGTGGCGCCGATCGGGCATCTGGGCGAACAGCCCCAGCCTATCTGCACACAAGAGAGCTCATCATTCATCGGCTGAAAACGAAGCTAAAGACGACCACGCACCGTCCGATTGACGGGGTTTGACTTCCTCTTCACTTCTGCATGTGCACGTTCATGCGCAAAAAAATGATGACACGAATCTGGGACACAGCACGCAGCAGCGCTATCGATGCATCGCGAAGATAATGGCCGCGACTGATTGGACTCTGGGCCATCTAGATGTCGTCGTCGGCAGGCAGTTTATTGTACGTTTGCGCATTGTCACATTGTTCCCATTGTGGTTCCACTTGGCTCAAGACCCCTTTGCATGTTCGGTGCTAACCGGCGTCGCGCCGCCGCTATAGAACGAGTCGGATGACCCTAGAGTCGGGTCCGGGCGCAACGGCTCGGACGGAGGCACCCTAAGCCATCTGTCGTCGGGGTCGGACTCGGCCTCGCTGTCATCGCTTGGAGGTACCTTTGTTCCTGTTGCCATCTACTCTGCCGTCTGCCTGATCCTGTTCCTGTGCCTGCGGACCAGATGTCCCCGTGTCTATGCCGCGAGGACGATACAAGGCATATTGCTGCCTCAGTAGGTTTCCCCC
>JANBVN010000327.1:0-12484 GCA_030052785.1 Coniochaeta hoffmannii
ACCCAAGCGTCCGACCGGTATGTTCCTCACATCGCCCGGCGTGCCCTCGACAAACTTCTCGTCAGGTATCATGCCCGCACCCCCTCCAGCACCACCCCTCCCACCACCAAGCACAGGCGGAGCAGGAGCACCGCCTCCCCCTCCACCCCCCCCACCGCCAGGCGGTCTCGGCATGCCACCCCCTCCTCCTCCCCTCCCTCCCAGCGCCAACCGCGACTCGGGCTACGTATCCGGTGTCCCGGCTCCTCCAGCGTCGGTACCCGCACCGGACCCCACGAGATCGGCGGTCCTGGACAGCATCAAGGGAGCTGGGGGCATCGCGGCGCTCAAGAAGGTGGACAGGAGCAAGATCCGCGACCGAAGCGAGGCACAGGTCGGCGGCTCGTCTTCGGGCGACACGGGCCCGCACGGCAGCGGGCTGCCTCCTGCCGGGGTTAGTGGAGGCGGCGGCGGCGGGGGGATGGCGGATGCGCTGGCCGCGGCGCTGCAGAAGAGGAAGGAGAAGGTTAGCCAGAGTGGTAAGTTTGGCCGATGCTTGATCAGTCTCTATAGAGGTGAAACCAGGCAAGCTAACGTTTTGTGCAGATAACGAGGATGATGACGACGATTGGTAGAGCGGGAGCTGTGACGAGGCGATGCTATTCCGAGGCGAACACATGGAGGCTGTGCTAAGCCTAAGCTTGCCAGTCTCTCGTGGTGGCCGGGTTGATGAGGGGGACGGAAAGTGCATGGAAGTGGAGGCTATTGTGATGTACTTCGAGCTTCGAAGCAGGTAGACTGGGTTGGAAAGGACAGTTTGATAGTAGGGTTACTGGAGTATTCCTCGAACAAGACGCGGGCCTGCTCCCCGTGGAACAGCCGTGTCATCACGATTAGGAAGAAATCTTACGAGACAGCTTATCTTGACCAACTCTTAGTATCCTCACTTGCCTCTTACACAAGGTCAAGACTATTAAGGCGGAGGGTCAATCGGCGGAACACGCAGGCGTGAATTTGGTAATGGCCCTATTCTACCGAGCCCGCATGAACAAGCAACAGAATGCTAATGATGCCCTTGCTTGATTCCGCTCGTATGAAAAGTTTAAAAAAAGCAAAGAACAGACATCATCATCCAGAGGAGAGGGTCGAGCCATGACGTCTCTCCCACCATGACCCGTCCCAACCCCCGTCTCGTCACACCGAATCAGTGTTTTCGACCGGGCAGATGTGCCTAACTGTCGGGGAATGCCAAGCAGTTCTGTGGGAAGCCAAGAACCGACAAGGATTTGAGAGAGAAGACAGTTTCCGCCCCCTTCCCCAATCTGGCAAAACCTTGCCAGATTATCGAAAATGGCTGGGAAAGAATGACAACGACACACCCATCCCGTCCAACACCTGCCCCCCCCCCCCCCAGTCCCTGTCGGACCACGATTCTTAGATATCGTCAATCTCGATATCCTTCCCGCCAGCAGCGCCGCCGCCCTCGCCTTCGCTCTCCTCGTCCGAGTCGCGGTCCTCGTCGAACTCGAAGCCGCAGTCGCCGTCGCCGTCGGCGCCGTACGTGTCGGTCTCGTTGATCTTGGCGCTCTCGGGCAGCTCGCCGTAGGCCTTGAGGGAGCGGGCCTCGTCGGCGGTGTACTTGAGGATGACGTCGCCCTTCTCGTCCTGGTAGTCGCGCAGGGAGAGGAGGATGATGTCGCCCTGGTTGATCCACACCTTCTTGCGCAGCTTGCCGCGGATGTGGGCCAGGCGCTTGACGCCGTCGAAGCACATGGACTCGAGGCGGCCGTTGCCGAGCATCTTGATCACCTGGGCGTATTCTGAGAAAGACACCGACACGTTAGCTTCTTTCGGAATTCTCTTGGGAGAATGTTTGGGTTGGACTTGAGGGACGGGGGAAAACGTACCTTGACCCTCCTCCTTGAAGGTCAGCTCGCGCTTCTCCTTGTCGGACTCGTTCTTGCCCCTTCTCCTGTTTTTACCACCCTATTTGGACGCGACATTAGTATATCCTGCGACATGTGGTGGCGGGGTAAGTTCTGGAGGCATCATGGTAACCAAACCTTTCCCTTGTTCTTGGGCATGTTGACGGCTCGAGGTTCTACCTCGCGTGTAGTTGAACTGGGAGGATGCGCTGACTGGCTACTTCTCTGCTGTGAAAGAAGAGGTGTTTGCGAACTTGTTGTCGCAGGTCGTTGTTTGGGTTGAAGGTGGTGGTTTGATGTGGGTTGAACTGGGTGACGATGGCGGGGCGTTGCTTTTTGTGCATTTTGTGACCCGTGCGCCTGGGTGGCGGTGCGGGATCTTGTTCGGATTTAAACACTTGACTCATTTGGGCTTCGCTTTGTTTCGGATAAAGGCCGGTGACAGTCACACTCAAGAAAGTCAAAGGTTTGATTGGGACAGCACTCGCTTTTTAGGGATCCCAGGGTGAAAGCCAAGTCTACGATTATACTTAATGAATGGGACAAAAGCAACCACATCATTCGATCTTTCTGTTGTCTAAATCTATGCGAAAGGCATGGCTGGCTGTTGGCGAAGTCTCTGGTGTGAAAGACGATGAAGCTCTGCCCAGTGCCGTTCAGCCTGGCAGCTCATCGCAAACTTGGTCTCAGCTTCACTCGCCAAACATGGCCGCCTCAAAGAAGCCATGGCTACACCTACAGCGCACGAGGGTCATCGGAAGCAAGAGATGAACCGTGGAGGCATCGGCCACACCCTCGGCAGAATGCCCTCAAGCAGACACCCTCTACTTCAGCCCCGGACGCCGGTGTCGACCTAGATACAGCTCTCCAGAGCGCCATCATGAATCTCAAGATATCCAAACCCCAGGACGCACCCATCATGGATAGGTACGACGAGTCCCCGATGCCTGTCAAAGTCGCCCAGGTCTGCAAAAAGTTCGGCTTGTCGTATCCCAACGTCAAGCGCGCCTACGCGGACCGCAACCTGGCTTTGGACTTCAGTCTTAGCAGGAAGCATTGCTTCCATGACTATCAAATGCGCGACATCCAGGACCCGCTGTCGCCCTTCCAGGACTGGGCTCTGGACATCCAGGTTGCCAGACACGAGAGGGAATCGCTGTGGCTCAACGTCCTCCCCCTGAAGCTGAAGGATGTCAGCGCCATCGTCCAGACGAGGGGTGCCAAGAGGATGAAGCACGCGTTTGCGGAGGCGTTGAGGAGGAAGGGGTATGATCGTCGCGGCGTCCCTTTGAGCGAGAAGGAGGCGAAACAAGCCGGGGTGATACCAGCATCGAAGGCGCTGTTTGGGACGGTGAGAGTCAGGATCCACGACTTGAAGAAGTTCTGTGCTCTGCCATATGCCGACATCGTGGCATTCTGGGAGCGGCAGGTTGAAGAGAGACTACGGGGCGAGCTTGAGCTTCGCGGTACATCACGGAACGAGGCCAATGTAGTGCGTAGAACCGCGAACAGAGCGGGAGGGGAACTCTCCGGTCGGGAGCATGGAGAAGGGAAGGGACAGCGACTAGACCGACGTGTCGAGGAGGGCAGGAATGCTGGAAACAGCCGGGGCTCAGAGACGACATTGAGACCGCCTCGGCTGGAACAGCCCAAGGGTCCGTCGCGACGGAAGAGTATCTCATTTATCTGAAACTAGAAGTGTACGTTATGTGAAATACCTCGTAGAACTAGAAGATACCCAATCATCGCAGCACTCTGAAATGTCGTTGTCGGTGTGCCTGAGGTGAGCTAATGCGGTTAGACCAATCCCGGTGTAACCCCCTGTCAATCGCATATCGCAACTGCCCAAACACGGACAGCTGTCCAAGCTCCAACCTCGACCTCGAACAGAAACTCAGTCGGTCAAAAACGAACAGCTTCCATCCCGTCACATCCTGCACACGCGCTCACCCAATTACCGGAACCCAAGTGTACATAACATCATACGTTCCGTACACTCAATCAGAGACGCCGCAACAATGCTGGTCTCCCTCACAGTCGGCAAAGTCGACGCCGGCGTCACGGTCCTGCTCACGCCCGACAAACGACTGGTAACCACCCCCGCAAGCTTCTTGTCCCCATCTTTCCCCCTCAAATAACCCGACACTAACCCACAGTCTACAGATCGAATTCCCCTCCATCCTCCTACCGCCCGACATCTCCTCGGGCTCCATAGTCGACATCACCGTCTCCCGCAACACAGCCTCCGAATCAGCCGCCGAGCTCGCTTTCCGCCGCCTCCAGGACCAGATCTACGCCTCCTTCGGCGCCGAGGCGCCCCTCCCCCCGCAACTCCGCTGCCGCAACGCGACGCAGACCTCGGTCGTGCTGGAGTGGGACCCCATCCACCTCGCGACGGCCGACATGGTCGGCCTGGCGCTCTTCCGCAACGGGCAGAAGGCCGGCAACATCCCGCGCCCGCTGGCCGTGCACAGCACCAAGATCAGCGGCCTGGCCGTCGACACCGAGTACACCTTCCACCTGGTGCTGCGGACGACGGCGGGCACGTACACGAGCGACAAGGTCAGCGTGCGGACGCACAAGATGACGAACCTGTCGGGCATCACGATAACGACGGGGATCATGCCTAGTGCCACGAGGGAGGCGCTCGCGCACGCGGTCGAGAGGATCGGGGCCAAGATCGTGGAGGGCGTGAGGATAGACACGACGCACTTCGTCACCACCGAGGGGAGGGGCGTGCAGTGGGAGAAGGCGGTGGAGATGAACATCCCCGTGGTGAGGCCCGAGTGGGTCGAGGCGTGCGAGAAGAACGGGCGCATCCTGGGGGTTACCAAGTTCTACCTTGATGCCGTCCGGAGTCCCGTCGAGGAGAGGCCGGCGCCGCCGCTGGCGCAGCAGGCACCACCGCCGCAGACGCAGAAGGAGTTGCCTGAGCAGCCCAAGGAGGAGGGGACTGCTGAGGGCTCTGCTGGTGCTGCGGGGAGTCAGAGTGCTGAGGCGGAGGCGCAGAAGAAAGAGGAGGGTGGACGGGAAGGGGACGAGGAGTCGAGTTCGAGCGAGGAGGAGGAGACGGAGACGGAGAAGGTGCGGGCTGGAGGAGGGGAGGAGCAGAAAGTTAGGGCTGAGGACCTGGCTGTGCGGCCGAAACCTACCGTCGAGGATGCCGAAGCAAGTGATGAGGAGGACGACGACGACGATGAAGAAGAGCAGAAGCCTCCTTCAGCCGAAAAGGGTGCTAGGTCGCCGGGCGACGGGTCGTCTTTCCAAGATGTTGCTCTCTAAGAAATAGAGCAATACCGACAGGACGTGACTGAGAGGCTCGGGAGACTAATGGTTCAGAAACGGGTGATGGGGGCAACTCTTCTGTTGATCAGGGAAATGCTGGATTGGCTAGTATCTCCAAGGTTATGAGCAGGGCAAGGTTGGAGTCGTTACGGCCGGAATCCGTCATCATACTAGGTCGTAATAAGTGTTGATGGATGTGTTGTCATTTCGGCAACACATGTTTGCGTCCACGGAAGCGTTATAGACTTACGAAGCGATGGACAGGCTGTGTTAGTATAGCTGTTAAGTGTAGCAATGTTAGACGTCCTCGGATGAGTTGAAAAAGCGTCATGTTCAACCAAGTTCATTGCGACACTCTTGTGACAGTCCACGTGAACCTCAACTGGAAGATCTGGACGATATCGCCTTGCAGATGTTTTCCTAGTCAAAGGCTGGAACATGTGATATAAGCAAGTAAAAAATGCAACCAAAAAAAAAAAAAAAAAAAAAAAAAAAAGGTGCCGGACCAGATCGAAGTCGTCCCATTGCGGGATCATCGCTGGGCTGGATGTGTACCGCTTCCCAGGTGGAGCGGCACCCTCGGGCTGATGCTGTGCCCCTGGGCCCTCAACCAAGTGCGCCATACATCCTGCCACATAGGATGATCGACTCGTTAATTCAAATACATATAGCTCTGACCAACACCTCTCACTTTCACTTCACTATCATCGCCCCAGGCCCCTCAAGGTGGCACTTCCTCCCCCTTGTAATCCCAACACCTCCCCCTCTGCTCCAAGCCAATGCCCGCAACCACGTCCGCCATCAGCCTCGCCGCATCCTCCGGCGCCAGCAGCTTGTCCTGCGGCGTGGTCTCCCAGTAATTCCTGCTCAGATCCGTCTTCATCGTGCCCGGGTGGTAGCTCACGGCCACGGCCTTGTCCCCGCTCCTCGTGACGAGCTGGTGGTCGAAGCTCTTGGTCAGGCTGTTCACCGCCGCCTTGCTGGAGCGGTAGCTGTACCACCCGCCCAGCCTGTTGTCGGACACGGACCCGACGCGGGCCGACATGTTGACCCAGACGGCGTGGGGAGGGAGTTTGGTGGAGCCGCCCGCCCCTTCCGAGCCCGAGTCCGTGTTGAGGTCCTCGTCGCTCAGGAGGTTCATCTTCGTCGTCTTGCGCGGCAGGAAGTCGTGGAACCACTTCATCAGCATCAGCGGGCCGAGGGCGTTGACCTTGTACGTCTCGAGGGCGTGGCCGTAGTCCACCTGGGCGGGGCTCTTCTCCGGGTACAGCACTCCGGGAAGGGCGAAGCCGAGGTGCAGGTGATACTTGTCCTTCGGGAAGAGGTCCGCGGCCTGCTCGGCGGCGCGGCGGACGGAGGTTTCGGACGTCACGTCCACTTGGGCCATGTGAAGCCGGGAGGAGGCGTTGCTGCTGTCTTCTTGGAGAGACCCGAGGAGGCGGTCTTTGGCGGCGCGGGGGTCGGAGCGCGCGGTGGCTAGGATCGGGAGGGTGGTGGTGCGGAGGAGGTGTTTGGTCAGGGCGTGCCCGACGCCGCGGGTTGAGGGGCAGAGGAGGATCCAGGGGCGGGACATTGTAGGAATGAGATAGCGATAGGAATCTCCTGTCACACAACCGAATGTTTATGTGCTTACACAGTTGGAGGTTTAGTTCTGGTTGTCGAGTCAAGGGGAGTGTGTGGTCTGGCTTTACAGGGCACCATAACACTTGTCATGGCGGTGATTATCTTGGTGTTTATTGCGAGTTGTAGACATCATGGACTCAAAGAGGGTATGGACGTATCGTCATTCACACCCATGTCGGATCGCCTGATGGGATCTTGGGAAGGTAGATCCGATCTGATGGATGCTCAGATCCGGCTGACCAGGGTGCAGAGATCGATGTGGAGAAGTGGGGTAGCTCGTTCCTATTGAACTACTCGTCATCGTTATGGTCTCCCTCACATCCAGAACATGGACGAGAATAGCTGCAACTTTGTCTTGGCAAAACGAGCGTTCCAGTGCGGTCACACTTATGGGCAGTCTCACAGCATTTGAGCATTGGTAACTTGAAGCTCAGACCCCGTAGACTCCAGAGCTCACTCATCTTCAACATGAAAGTGAGGACTGGGCCAAGTCGGCCCACAGTGTCGTCATGCATTGCAGTTGACGTTTTACACCCTTAAGCATAGGTATGTTCGACGTCTCGATTAGGATTGTGATTGCACGTTTGTGATGAGAATCAACCATTCACAACAAGTAAGCTTCACATAAGATATGCTCTGACAAAGTAAGAAAAGGCGAGGCCTCTAGAATCACCAGCATGCGAGTAGCTCAATACCACTGTATTCAGAACATGTCATACTGAACGAAACCAGAACATGATATTGCTACAGCAAGCGAGCTACTATCGCCAGTACACCACTATTATACGTCCATTCCATGATATCTCTCTAATCCATCAATCCCTTCTTTCCGTCGTGGTCAGCATCCTTCATGGGGTTCAGCCTGTCGAGAAGACTGGGCTTCTTAGCATCTGTGGTGGTGCCGGTAGTGCCGGTGTGGTGGGTATTGTTTCCAGGCACTGATCCCTCGAGGCCACGGCCGGCGCCCTCCCGGCCCTCGCCGGTGACGTGGTGCGAGGTGGACGAGGTGCCGGTGGTCCCGGTGGTGCCACGGTTACCGGTTACGTTGTCGCGGGTGTGAAGACCCTCGTGGGTGGAGGTGTGTCCGGCGGTGTGGCCGGGGTGAGCTCCCTCGGGACAACTTCCCTTGGAGTGGACACCCTCGGGACATCCGTCAAACTTGTTGTGGCGCTCGTGGTTGCCGCTGAGGACACCGCCCTGCTTCTTGAACTCGTCGATGCTCACGGGCGGCAAATGGGTGGTGCCGTGGTGCTGAGCGGCGTTGTGGTGCACTTCGTGGACGGGAACGGTTGTGTGTACAACCTCGGGCTGGATGACTTCCTTCTGGATGACTGGCTGGATGGTCTCGTGGACGTGGCTGTGGTACCCGTGTTAGTCTTGATACTATGGTGTTTTGTTTGACAGAACGCCCAACTTACTGGTGAACATGCTCGCCCTCAACGACAGGAGCACGGCTTTGGGTGTGCTGGGTGTCGTGCACGACACGCTCATCCCTGAGCTTGGCCTGCTCGGCCTTCAGTGCGCGCTCAGTCTGCTCGTGATCGCGGTGGTCAAACTCGCGGTTTACGACACCTCCGACGTTGTGCTTGTGCTGCTCAGGGAGGACCTCGCGGTCGTAGACGGGCTGCACCTGGCGGTGGTAGTGGTCCTGGTGAACCTCCTTGTCGACGGCTGTGGTGACCTCTTCATGGCGGGTGGGCTTGACCGTCTCATGCTTTACTGCCGGAGCGACTTGCTCGTGGACAGTGGTGTCGTGGTGGCCAGACTTGGACATGAAGTCCTTGACTGCTTGCTTAGTCCTGTCCATTTTGATGTTTGATGTGTGTTGGTGTTGGGTCTGTTTCTGGTTGTGAGTTTGTGAAGGGGGTTGATGGGGTATCAAAAGGTAGATTTAATGGATGGAGATGGAGTGATGAGTTGAGTGTTATTGTGAGAAAGTGGCATCCTGGTGACGGCGGACATCCTCACAGTGATATACCTTCTGGTCAGGACGGGAGCCATGCTCCCATCACATCATGCATGACGGTATGTGAAGTCGTCAGTGGCGCCCTGACGCCATGGTGGAGCAATGATAGGACTGCCCGCTTTCAGCAATGTCGAGAACTTGGAAGTCAATGAGCAGTCAGCGGGGACACGATACATCACAGTTCTGTACAGTATGCTTCTGCGTTGCCAAGTTTCTCTCTGCGGGTGAGGCTGTTACGGGCTACTAGTCTAACACAAGGAGACACCGGAAAGTCTACTCCACATGGAGCTCGTGGAGCTGCCGGCTGCTATCAAGTAGCGGGTAAGGGGCAGGAAGCTGAATGCATCCAAAAACAGGGCCAATGTCGTAATGGATCGCCCGGATCGCCTGCTACCTTGGAGCTACAACCCTGTCTGAGGCTCATGCCTTCTGCAAGCCATATCATCACCTTATTATCCGACTGGCATTGGTACAAGGCGATGAAACAAAGAAAGAGAACCTGCCGGTCGGTGACGCTCCCATACAACACCAACAAGCATTCTGCCAAGCCGATTGGATGGACGATGCATTGGAATGATCTCCGTGAGTGGCCGGACGAGACATGACGTTTATTGTGGGGCACAAACCGACGCTTCCAGACCAGCGCCACCGCTAGCCCATCTCTTAGGCCAAACTCACCAAGGATATCAGAGTGAATATCGATCTCAAAGATGTGCTCGACATCGGACCATCTTGGTCTGTGGCTGGGATCCCTGCGCTATCCATTGGCTGTATGCAGCCCGGATTCTGGACAAGCCGCACAACTGGATGCCCACCTCCCCGCTGCTCTCCCGCAGTGTTTGCTCCGATCGTCCACTCGACTAGTACTGTGTCCGTCTGAGTCCAGACACACTGTCAGAACAGTACCGGTAGGTAGTTGGGAGAGGTATTCCCATTGCATCATGGTCCACCGAAAACCGGCTTCCCCTTCCCGCAAGAGCTGGTAGACTAGCCAGCTAGGAGACCACGAGCGCAATCATTGCGGGGAGTCCAAGTCTACCGAGTGAGACTTTGTGTGAGCACACCGTCACACGTGTCAGTTGCTCCTCGGAGGATGATGACGTTGTGGCTTCCCCAGACGCCCGAGTGAACCTAAACACTTGCGACCTCATCACGGCTGCGATGCCCTGAACCTTGACAGTATACCGAAGTCGTCCAAAGTAGTCCGTGTGTACGGTGGTAAACAACAAACCCATAATTGACAAGTTCAACACCAGAATCGAAGTCCATTCTCGTTCCAGAAACATGTCTCCCAGCGATACATCAACCACGCCTACTACGGCTCATCAAGGGACCGCCAGCACGATATCGAAATTAGAGGACAAGCTGGAGGGTATGAACTTGCACAACACGGAAGATGTCGACCAGACCACCAATTATGCTCGACGTAAGCTCCATCTTCAACATACGTTCTGTTCTGGCAGAGAGCGTGACTGACAGCCTTCCGTAGCCGTAACCAAGGAGATAGTCAAACCCGTCGTCCACGAGCAGGTTGAGGAACACATCACCAGGGAGATTCATGCCCACGACGTGTACCACAAGATCCTACCGGTTCGCGATGTCGAGGTCCTCCCAGCGCGACACTGGGTGCCGGGTCCCGACGGCCGCCTGATCCAGGTCGATGAGAAAGATGTCTACAGTGGCGCCGCCTGGAGCGTGGGGCAGACGAACGCGACATCCGTCAGTGCAGGGGAACAAGACCAAGTACGCCAGAGCCAGACAACCTACAATGAGGTGAATACTGCCAGTCAACCCATTGACAAACACACCTCGGTCAACCCACCTGAAGTACTTCCAGGTCAGGTAAAACAGGTGTATCAAACCCAGGTGCACCAACCCGGTGTAGACAGTTACCACGCAGGTCTTGGACAAGTCGAACGGAGCCAGGTGAATCAGACTGCAGTCCATCCACTCGGTCAGCACCCAGTCGAGGGGCTTTCCGTCAGTCAGCGTGAGGTGCAGCCGGGTCACGCACGTCAGACGCAGCTGCACCACAGCGAGGCGGAAGAGTACCAGATACCCCGGAAACCAGTTGGGCAAGACAATGGGAACGCAGGCCACATAGCGTTCGTCGATGTCCCAGCCAGCCGGACCCAATACGAGGCAGCTCCGAATCAAGTACACCAGGGGCGTGACGATCAGTCACACGAGTACTCCCGCCACCAAGACCGGGTCGCCGATCCCCAAGCAACCCAAAGCCAGATCAACCCCTCAAGCCACCGCAAGACGAGCCAACCGTTACCTAGCCCGTATGAGATATATGAGACGAACCCGAGCCGAATGAACCAGATACACCACAGCCAGGAACCTCAACACCGGACCTTTCAAAGCCAGACTAATAACCCTCTTTTGGCCCAGGAGCAGACCCACCGTTCTACCCAACACACAGCAGCGCACCAAACCTCCGACAGCCAACATCACGGAGCGCAAGGGCTCTTCCACCACAAACAGGCGGAAGACGACCACGCGAAGCAGAATCGGAGGCACCAGGAACGTGGCGTCCAACACTCAGACAAGCATACAGGGCACCACGACCATGTCCATGGAGGAGGCAATGTGGATCAACGACACGTCGACCAAGATCCGACTGACACTGCGCATCATCGCGACGACCATCAGACTACGGACCGCGGCCAGGTGAGCCCGGGGTTGCTGGACCCTTACCGGGTGAAAAACGGCCCGGTGCACCATGCAGACCAGAACACATCGGACGCATCGGAGAAACCCTTGCCAGAACTGCCGGTCCCTTCTGTGCAGAAGATTGCCGGCCACAGCATATTGACGACGGAGGATAAGAAGGGGCATACGAAGTTGCATAAGGAGCCAAAGTAGTCAAAAACATAGCGTTGATTTTAAGATATACGAAATATCATTGTTATAATAACTTATTGTTCGACAGTTGAACAAGGAGGCATATCTACAACAGTCATCGGATCTACAACCTCCTCATTTCTGCTATGCCGATTCCCAGCGGCCTGAGTCGTGGTCCTTCTGATTCCATTTTCTCTCTTTCCTACACCTAGTGTTAATTCTATTAATAAATTATGCAAATTGTCCATTCGTCCGACATAACCTTCAAAGCTCCCCCACTCCTGACCGCCACCTTAGCTGCCTACTCGGTAAGGCCAGAAGGATAACAAGTTTATCAATCCTGATCTTCTCGATGGGTCATTGGGACTCACCCACAAGTGGTGCCGCAGAAGACGCAAATGCCCCCCCACCCCCCCTTCCTCACACCGGAAGAATAAGATGCTAGACTGAACGTAGAAAGAAAAGGCATTTGGCGCGCGCACGTGTATGATTGTCCGTGAGATTCTTGAATTGGCCGTCTTTGATTTAAATCATACTTTTGGCCCGGGTATACCTTACCTAGACATTTTTCACCGAAGACAAAGTTGCTAGACCCTCATTCACTCTTGGGAATTGCCATTGCAGCCATCGTCTCCCCGAGGTAACGGACTTTCTAGCAGCTGGTGGGTGTTGCGGCCGGCCTTTGGCGGTCCAGGAGAGGAGTCCCTGTACAAGGGCAGGAGTTTCGAAACTATAACGACTGACGGTCGTTCCAATATATTCGCTATCTTGACCCCAGGTTTTTTTTCTCCTTTTCTTTCTTTTTTTTTTTTTTTTTTTTTTTTTTTTTTTTTTTTTGGGGAACCCCAAGTCTCAA
>JANBVN010000328.1:0-12272 GCA_030052785.1 Coniochaeta hoffmannii
GGAGGGGGAGCGGGAGGGCGGGTTGGCGAGGGCAGCGGCTGCTGCGGAGTGGTGGTCGGGCATTGTGGCGGGCGTGGTTGTTGATGTCGAGAAGATGCGGGAGTGTCGGTCGTGGGAGCGGATGTCGGACGGGGCTTCGAGGTCGGCGGCGGCACCGGATGTGGGCGGACGGTCTGAGGACGGGAGGGATAGACTGCAGGACCGGCGCTAGCTGCCCTGAGCCATTGATGGACCGTAAGGAAGAGAAAGATCGGAGGTGCTCTTTAGGTTGGGTACGTATGCGAAGAACCAAGATGAAGCCCAGGAGTTGAGGCCGGATCTTCTAATGAGGCGGAGCCAAGCCGAAGCTGACAGACAAGGGTCGGTCTTTAGGTACCTGTATGTGCTGTTGGTCAGCAACTCAAAATCTGGCACCAATGCTAACCACGGAAAATCGAACTGACGTGCGGTAGATGCCGAGGACTGTGATAACGTATTGAGTACGGGAAAGGTCAGGAAACCAAATAGAGGAGAGCTCCTAGATGGGTATCGGACTTGAGCAGGAGGAATGTTTCAGACGGCATCCGAAGTCTCAGCCAAAACCCCAAATCCGGAGATAAGATAGGGGACCCACGTGTTCGACGTCATGCAACAACCGAAGGGTCAGGACTCTCGACACCACATCACAGCGGCTGATCGCTGGAACAGGCTCTGTTCACGCAAGAGCGTCGATTTAAGCAAGCGGGATCTTGTTCTTCATCTTCATATTCTAGCTTCTGCTACTATCCTTCTAGCTCTAACCCTGAGGAACACACCTAGAGTCGAGAGAGGCAGAGACAAAGCATCGTTATCGCTGTTGATCATGTCATTAACCCTGCCTCTTCCTCGGATTACCGAAACCGAGATGCAGCCGGGCCCTTCGGCGGCTCCTTGCCAACACCCGACGTGTCGCGCACCAGCAGCTTCACCTTGCCCTCCCCAATCTCCACCCCCTGATCGAGAATATCTACCTCCTCCTTACTCTCCTCTTCCTTCTTCCTCGCAATCCCGTCGCGGGAAAGCGTCTTGTCGTAGCTCCTGGCATCGATGCCTAGAATGCCGCCCATGTTGTTCCTGTCACCCGGCACGCTGAACTCGCGGTACGCGTACCGCCACTCGTTGAGGAAGTTGCGCAGGGCCTTTCCCACCTTGTCCTTCCCGTTCTTGCTGTGGTGACCCGTACCAGTGATGGCGTAGATAGGTCGGACCTCCTTGCTATTCTCCAGAAGGACTCGCTCGAGATATTCGACGGCTTCCTCTGGATGGAGGCCGTGGAGGTCGATGTAGATCTCTCCGCCACTGCCACCACCGCTATTTCTGTTTCGCTCCTCGTACAGCTCCTTCGCAGCCTCGCGATGTGCCTTCCGCATAAGATCGTTTTCGCTCTGGCCGCGGAGGCTGAGGGCCTTGGCTGCTCGGGCATCGTTGCGGTTCCATGCTTGGGCCGCGCTATGATACTGTTAGTCACGGATATATCCCCACGAAATCGAACTTTCGACATACCTCTGCAGAAACTTGTTGCGGAGGCCACCATGCTTGATGGCCTCCTGGCGGGCTTTGAGGTAAGCCTTGTTGGCCCTCTCACCTGTCTCCAACCACGGTACATGTTTCGGGTTCGGAATCGCCTGAGCCGCCGCACTGTTCTCCCCGTTACGGATGCTGGTTGAGCTTCCATTGCGACCGAGCTTGCGGTCCGGTCTGAGAACCCCCGGCACAGGTGACGGCGACGGCGACATCTTCACAATGTCGGCAAGTGTGCTGGGCGTGAACGGTTCCTTCGGCCCGTGGCCGTGGCCCCCTCTCTTACCGTGATGTTTCTTGGCTTGCTTGGCTGCGGCGGAGCCAAGTGACGGAAAGGCATCCGCGTCATCGAGAGGTGGTGCCGCCGGACTCGATTCTTTGTGGTTCTGATGACGACTGCCCGGGCGTGACCGCGGTCGTTCACCGTAGGCAAGCATGCCTTTGAAGGCCGGTGGCGCGGCTATGCCACCACCCAAATAACCGGGAGAGGCAGCGACAGCTGGTAAGGACTCGGGTGTCCCCGGTTGCAACGCTGGAAAACTGTTGTAGTCCTGCAGCTGAATGTTGGCTTTCTGTGCAGGCGGCGTGCTTGAGCCATCGATCTGCAGTCCCTTCACCAGGTGCGCAGGATCGTGCGAGAATATGCATGTATTTCCCGCTAGGCAGTTTCCGGCAACCCAGTATCTATATTCGTAGTCAGGCACCTGGACCCGGGATGATCTTCGGAGAGTATTTTGGAGAACTTACTTGCAGATATGGTTGCTGAGGTCGTGACTGAACCGGCAGTCGGCCCGCAAGCACTGGCCCGTCGACAGAAAGAACTTGCAGATGACGCCTGACTTTTGCTGGTCGGCCGGAGTGGATGGACGACCATCAGGGCTGATAGATTTGCCGATTAGTATAGTCTGTGCCTGTGCTTGTGCCTCCTCTGCCTGCGCGGCTGCTGCGAAGTTGTCCTGTATCTGAGTGTCCATGATGGCACTGATGGTGGCCCCAAGGTCGTATCCATGCATAGCCAGAGCACCATCGATCTCTTCGTCGGTCCGCGAAGGTCCAAGGATGGAACGCAGTATGTCGTAGGGTGTCATGTCCACCTGGCCAGATGGAACAAATTCGGGCGCGGCAACGCTGAGCCCGTTGGACGCCCCAACCGACGAGGTCACACTAACCGCATCATCGCTGACCAGCCAGTCAACGTTGTCTGACTGGTAATCGCCAAATATCTCCTGAGATGGCGTGTCGTCGTTGGCAAACTGGTAAGCGTTAAGGCTCGGGCTGTGCGGTATGACAGGCGTCGCAAACGCTAGACGAGGCGACGGTCGAGGAGAACCAAATGGCGACGCTGCGGTGGAGGACTTATTGCGACTAAGCGCAGATGGCAGGAACCCTGGGGGCGCAAGAGGGCTGACACCCAGGCGCGGCGACCCGGAGAGCGGTGTGGGAGATCCCCGCCACGAGGCCGGGGACGGTCTCCGGAGGATCGTCTGCCTAATCGGCGGCGGAGATGCGGCATGCGTCCCGCCTTCGCGATAGCGCCAGAGCGCGTCTAGTATTGCATTGTCCAAGGCTTGGCCGGTGAGTGTGGTCTTCTCCTTCAGCAGGATCTCCAACTTGTCCGTCTTGTCCTCGTCGTCGAGGCCGGCGTCCTGCAGAACGGGGAGACATATCTCGTACGTTTCATCGGAGACCATGTTGGCGTTGGAAGATAGAGCTTCTGACGAAACTATCGCCGCTCGGAAGGGGGTATTCTTTCGGTATCGGTGACGGATGGCGGGCGGGACGTGTTCCCGCCTTTCGTTTATAAGGGTTAACTAGGGTAATAATGGGAGCAACCGTGTTCGTTGGACCTGCGGTAAGAGGTTGCTCGTGTGCAACGAAGGGTAGATCGACGAGGTGCGCCCCCCGAAATGACAAGGTGGATGGAATAAGCGAGGGTACGCAGGAGTGGTAGAGTCGAGTTGGTTTGGCGATCGAGGTCGATGGCATGCACGGAGTTAAGTGACGGCCAAATCCGACTGCTGTCAGCTAACGGCAGCAGTGACAGTCATCAAAAACGCAGTGGCAGATGGTCGTCGTCGTCGGCCGTGTGGCATGGTGTCATGGCGGCATGTACGAAGCGGCAAGGTCAGAGTCAAAACCGTAGGTTGGACGGTGGTACTTGGGACGGTTGATTAGATAGGTAAGGTAGCGTGCCAACAAGGAGTTGTGACAGAGGGCAGTCAGTTCGAGTTAGAGCAAAGCTCCCGGAATATGATATTGCTGGGAATCGAAGGAAGCCGGGTGCGACAGAGAGCGAGTGTTGTCGGAGGGAAAGAGTCCCCAACGAATCTGAATGTTGGCGCGCCTTCAGATGGGAAGAGGTCGCGGCCAGGCTGAGGTGCTGATAGGCATGATGGCCAAGGAAGGAGGGGCCGCGCACAGCACAGCTCAGCTCGGAGATCAACAGGGCAGGTGCGAGGCAGTCCTGGCAGTCAGGCAGGCGGCAGCGGAAAACTGGGGTTCAATACAGGGAGGCCGTGGGGTCGGATTCTGAAGCGCTAGTGCCCACAAGCCAACGATTTGATTGGGCACCGTTGCTGCTGGCCGTCGCCAGTGCACCGGATTGGCTCAAGATGATCAAACAAGAGCGCCCATGACAAACTCTCCTCCCCGAAATTGCTTCTGGCTGGCCAGCGGTGTGTTTCCAGACTGGAGAAGCGAGATAATTTGATAAAGAGAAGAATAATTGTGCAACTGACAAAGAGATCCAGAACGCCACAACGTATAAGTGGCATTCCATTAGCTAGGTAGTCCTTCTCTTTATCAAATTATCTCGCTTCTCGAGCTACAGTCGAGGCTGGGATCACGGCCACTTTACATCAGCCAAGTCTAGTATAAGTTTGGGTATGTACTATTCTCCTGATAAGCATCCTCCCCTGTCAAAGGACAAAGGCCTGAGCTCACGGTATCTCCTCGTCCTCATCGGCGAAACCGAAGCCGAAACTGAACCCGGAGGAGCCCTTCTTCTCCGCATGTTCTCCCTCCTCGCCTTCCTTACTGCCAACGACCATATCCCACGTCCGCTTCCTCCGCTCTTGCTTCCGCTCGAGCTCCTGCAGTGCAGCGCTCAACAACATAGGCTCCTGTGCTTGTAGTCGATCAATAAACAACTGATAAGGGTCCGTGACATCTCGCTTGAAGCCCGACACCTGGTCCGCCCGGTCTCTGAGGAAGGAGATAACCTCTGCCAGATGCGACTCCGGCACAAAATTCTGGGTGAGGGCGATCCCATCCTCGAGGTTCACGACTAAGTGCCACCACCCGCTGGGCACGTGGAGGATCTCTCCAGCGTTACATATGCCCTCCACGCACTCCGGGAGCTTGCGAGCCTCGGCGTGGAACTCGAGAAGCCACTCGGCGATGCTTAGTGGACTAGTAACCTCGCTGCTGTCCTTGGAGACGTAGACCCCCGGTACGGCTGCCGCAGGCGGGAACATGATCCAGTATTTGGCTCCCTGTATCACCGCGTTCCAGGCACTCGTGCCGTTCGGGTCCTTGTGGAACGTGGAGCCGCTTCGCTCAGGCCCAATGATGAGCCACCGGTGGGCAGGTCGTTCAGCGCCGAGAAACTCAAAGAGATCCGGTCCGAAGCAGTCCGGCTTCCAGTATGCGGCCCCATCCTCGTTCCCGATAGTGATCCCCATCTTCTCGGCAAACTTGCGATCGAAAAGGTACAGAGGGCTCTCGTCGCGCTGGTCGTGCATGTACCGGTGGTACGTCGAAAACGGCCAGTCGACCGCCTCTGCGCGGAACTCAACATCTGCATACGTCTTGAGGAGCACATCCAGCGTCCACTTCTGGCAGACCGGCCATTTCCGGATGCAGTCCGTCAAAATGAACGGCCGGTCACTCCAGCTGGCCGCAAACTCTTCATATGTCAGATCGCTGAACCGGCTGATCTGATTCCTAGCCGGGATATGGGAGGTGAACTGGCCGAGGGAGATATTGCTGCACACAAACGGCCTGTGAAGCACATCCGAGAACACATTGTCGCAGTCGATCTTGGCCACCTGCTCCTCCTTGAGGTTCAGGAGAGTCGACCTCCAGGTTCCTCGCCACGTGAAAGTGAACTTGCTCGTTGACTGGGCCCTACAGTCCGTTAACCCCAGTCCGACTTTGGATCTCGATGAACCACAATGACTCAAAAACTACTTTGGGTCCGCAACGGCTATATTGCACAACCCTCAGGCAGCAGGGGAGTCATAAAATATTCCCGCGAAGAGCAGTGGCGAAGCATGACTCCCCCCGCGATGAGTCTCGCCTGATGTCCGTAGACGGAGTGCATTCACACAACCTGCGATGGCAGTTATGCCTGTGTCATGCTACTCTCACGACACCGAGACCGTATGTGGAAAGGACTCACTCTAGAAACAGGCTCTTCCAAATATCATCAGAGAAGCAAAGGGCAAACAAAAACCTGCATGTGTAACCCAGCCGTCTGACGGTAGTCTGATCAAAGTACTCGAGAAGAAGAGCCAAAGTCTCGTCAGGAAGTTCCCGGAAAGTTCCTATAGAGTTGCGGGCGTTCGGTCCAGATGCGAGGTAAAGATTCCCGAGAGGCTTGATACCGAGCGGGTGAAGAGGGACTGCAGGCGCATCGCTGGCCACATCCCGCGTCCCATGGTAGTCTTCAAGTTCACTAGTGCCGTTATTGCCGCTGGTATTCGCCTCGAACAGAAGTTCGCCTTCTCGCCGAGGCTCCTGGGAGAGGAGCATCGCTAACTGGAGAAAGAGACAGAGAAAGAGAGAGGTAGAACGTTATGGCATTAGAAGACGGAGGTGCGGCAAATACAAGGCCCCCAAGTCTTAGAGAATCCAACCAAACCAAGTAGATCTAGGGTGCTTGCTCGGCGGAAGGTGAGAGAAAGGTGAAGAAACTGGAAGAATGCGAGCTTAGTGAGTCAACGTCCAGTCAAATCTGCATGGGCTAATGCACAAAATGCGAGGCTGCAGACTCGACTGTGTTCCCAAAGATGGCAGCGTGTGTCGACGCCTGTGATACCGTAGCTTTTGTCTTGGAAGAGTGTGGCACGACGAACAATGGCCCCGCCAAAAAGATTTCAATCGGGAGTCGGCGGCCTGTGCGGCGAACCCTTGTTTTCGACGAATTTGCCCCTCTTCCAGGTGGAAGTCAGTCAAAATAAGCCCTTGCCCCGCCCCCTCCAGTACGTACCGGGGGGTGACTTCACTGCTTCGAGCAGTCGCTAGGTGGGCCCAGAAGTTTTAGACCTTTGGCGCTGTTCGGCCTGAGGCGCAAATTAAAAAACGTCGTCGCCCAAATTTTTCTCGACCTCCTCCTAGGATCTCTTGCCAACCACAACCCAAATCAAACCACAAAACCACACAACGACACTTTCAGATTCATCTTGTTCTCGGTATATTCGAGGACTTTATTGAATCTTATTTTCTTTTCAAGAGTTCGTATATCCCATCGGCGCTGCTTTCGAGCGTCTTTTGTACGGCCTTCGTACAGATATTAACAATCTTGCCAGAACCCCACGTTCAACTTCGCATTTTCTAGGTCCCAAGCAGTGCTTGCGATCTAGATTTTCTACAACTACCAACCGCAATCATGGCTACCGACAAGGGACTCGAGGATGTTCCTGAGGGTAAGTTCCAATCTTGCGAGACTGGTCGTCGCATTTGGCACCGATCGCGCGCACTTCCAAGGATGCGACGTTCGGTCCCTTTTGCCTCACCGTCTCTCCTCTTTTTTCCCCGAGAGAATCTTTGCTAACCTGGCTTCGCACTCCAGGACAGATCGAGTCTAACTACGATGAGACGGTCGATTCTTTCGATGAGATGAACCTCAAGCCCGAGCTGCTGCGCGGCATCTACGCTTACGGTTTCGAGCGCCCGTCTGCCATCCAGCAGCGTGCCATCATGCCCGTCATCAAGGGTACGTACATTCTCTCCCTCTCCCTCTCCCCGGATTCAAATACAAAGGACCAAAGACTAACAGGCTTTTCCAGGCCATGATGTTATTGCTCAGGCCCAGTCCGGTACCGGCAAGACCGCTACCTTCTCCATCTCGGTTCTCCAGAAGATCGACCCCAACCTCAAGGCCTGCCAGGCTCTGATCCTCGCTCCCACCCGCGAGCTGGCTCAGCAGATCCAGAAGGTCGTTGTCGCCATTGGCGACTTCATGAACCTCGAGTGCCACGCCTGCATTGGTGGTACTTCGGTCCGTGATGACATGAAGGCCCTCCAGGACGGCCCCCAGGTCGTCGTCGGTACCCCCGGCCGTGTCCAGGACATGATCCAGCGTCGCTTCCTCAAGACCGACAACATGAAGATGTTCGTCCTCGATGAGGCCGACGAGATGCTGTCGCGTGGATTCACCGAGCAGATCTACGACATCTTCCAGCTCCTTCCCCAGAGCACCCAGGTCGTCCTTCTGTCCGCCACCATGCCCCAGGACGTGCTTGAGGTCACCACCAAGTTCATGCGCGACCCCGTCCGTATCCTCGTCAAGAAGGACGAGCTTACCCTCGAGGGTATCAAGCAGTTCTACATTGCTGTTGAGAAGGAGGAGTGGAAGCTCGACACCCTCTCTGATCTCTACGAGACCGTCACCATCACCCAGGCCGTCATCTTCTGCAACACCCGCCGGAAGGTCGACTGGCTTACCGACAAGCTGACCGCCCGCGACTTCACCGTCTCGGCCATGCACGGCGATATGGACCAGGCCCAGCGTGACCTGATTATGAAGGAATTCCGCTCTGGTTCGTCCCGTGTCCTGATCGCCACCGATCTGCTTGCCCGTGGCATCGACGTCCAGCAGGTCTCCCTGGTCATCAACTACGATCTCCCCGCCAACCGCGAGAACTACATTCACCGCATTGGTCGTGGTGGTCGTTTCGGCCGTAAGGGTGTTGCCATCAACTTCGTCACCGCCGACGATGTCCGCATGATGCGCGAGATCGAGCAGTTCTACAGCACGCAGATCGAGGAGATGCCCATGAACGTTGCCGACCTCATCTAATCGAACCACACCGAACCCGACGCACAACTATATTTGACCCAAGAGAGACACATTCAACGCCTTTTCCGAGTCATTTGCACGCGCGGCGTGCCACGCATTGCATCTCGCGCTTTCGATCTGAAGGGGGGAGGAGGGCACCGGTCGCGTTGGTCTGATAGAAGGAGGGAGGTGAGGAGGTGTCTTTGCAACCTAGAGATATTCACGGTTCTGCATGTCACATCTCGGGTTTTCTTCCTTGCAAAAAGTTTGCTGGGATCGATCTGGACTGGTTCTGCGGCATCCGGCATTAATATCTCTTGGATGGTGCGGGTGCCTAAAAGATAAAGGGCAGGCAGGATTCTTCGGTTGGCTTTTCGCGGCTTTTCCTATTAATTTGTGACTTGTACTCGGACTGCCATAGCAGGGAGGTTTTTCCCTGAGAATGCAACTGAAATTTGACGAAACCGGGAACTACATGTGACGTGACTTGTGCTGTATCTGCCTTTGACCTACCTACTGCAGCGGTCTGCCCAACTTCCCAAGTGAACAATGGCAGCTATCCAAGATGGTATCTGAAGCAGGAAGCGTAACCTAACTCGCATAAGTGCATCGAGGTGAGACGGTCATGTATACTATACGTGCATATCCGATGGTGCCCCACTTGGACAGCCTTCCCGGTCTTCCTCGTCAGCCTTCCAACAACTAACTTGCAACATCTCAGTCTCAACACATAGTTAGGGTATCCTTTGGCCCTGACCATCAATCCTCGTAACAGGGACCTCTATCTACGCAATTCGGCACCGACGTTCCCCGAGACTTCATCTGCACATCGCGCAAACATGGACCGCAGTCTTGACGAGATCCTCGCTGAGCGCCAGTCGGTATGCGATCTCTTTCCGATCACGATGTCGTTGCGAGGGCCGCGGACGATACTAACTGCGCGCAGACCAATAGAAGAGGTCGCGGCAACCGAGGCGACAACCGCGGTAACAGCCGAAGCGGTGGTGATCGGCGACGCGGCGAGCGGCAGCAGCAGGAATACCCTCGAGATGGCGTTAGAAAGGTGACTTCGGCCACACCTACTTCCATCATTCCCCGACGGCCACTAACCGACATGCCCGGTGCTAGGTTGAACCCTCTCCTGTCCCCCTCTGATGTCGCGAACATATACTTCTCCTCCTTCGGTCCACCTCGAAGATGTCGACGCAGCCGAATCACCACGACTTGTGCTCGATGCCTCGGACCGCGACCGGGGAAGGTAACACCATGAGACAAATCCGGCTAACACGTCCTTGTTCGGCGGACGCAGTCTTACCGTGACAGAGACGATGCACCGCGCAATCTAGATTCGTAAGACTTTCCTGCCGGAGATGTATATTTGGACAGGGCGGCGGACTAACACGCCTTCCAGCGAATGGGTCCATGACATGTTCGACGACAACGGTACATACACCGGCTGGCATTAACCACGGCACAATCTGACATCCTACAGGTGGCCGACGCTCTAACGGCCCTCGGAGACGCTCGCCGGACCAGTACGGGTATGGCAGCTCTTCACGTCTCTCCTTTCCGTCAGACTAACTGTTCCAGCGAGTCCAGAGGCGCCAGAGTCCGTGTCGACAACATCCACTACGAGCTGACCGAGGAAGACCTCGACGTACGTGTCACTTCCTCCTACACTCGGATCGTCGCAACTGACAAGACGTTCAGGGTCTCTTCAAGCGCATCGGACCTATCCGCGACCTCAAACTGATGTACGACCGTGCTGGGCGCTCGGAAGGCACCGCTTTTGTCACCTACGAATCGTACCAGGACGCGAAGGAGGCGATCAGGGAATTTGACGGTGCCAATGCTGCGGGTATGTCTCTTTTTCAAAGACGACAACAAGAAAAAGAATGGTTGCTAATCAAAACTAAAAGGCCAACCCATCCATCTGACCCTCCTGCCCTCCGGACCCCCACCCCGCCGCAACCCGTTCGACAGCGCAGTTGTGCCCGGCCGTTCGCTGGCCGACCGTATCACAGTGCCCGCCAACCGGTCGCGCTCGCTCTCGCCTGGACGCGCCTACGATGACGGTGGTTCTAGACGCAAGGACGACGTCGATAGCTATAGGCCTAGCGGATCGCGCAGCCCCAGACCTCGCGGACGTCGCGAGGGCGGAAGACGGCCGGGCGGCCGCGGTGAGGGTCGCGGCAGGGGAGGGAGAGGCGGAGAAAGAGGCGGAGACAGAGGCGGGGAGAGGGGCGAGCGCACCGGACGTGATGGACGGCCCCGGAAGACGCAGGAGGAGCTGGATGCCGAAATGGACAGCTACTTTAACGCACAGCAGCAGGCGAATGGTGCGGGTGCGGGCAATGGGGTCGGTGCTGCCAATGACAATGCGGGGAACGCCGAGGACATCGATATGATCGAGTAGAGCCGCTGTCGTGCTCTCCCGTCCTCGCCAGATTACAAGAATGATTACCACGGTCGACGGACTATTAGTATAACAGTAGACATCACAAATTAGGGATGACTGTGGTCTTTTAGACTGATACTCTTGAGTCTCGTAACATCCGAGTCTCGACTTTGCCCTGTTATTTTGAGATTGTCTTGCGCACCTTGATATTGTGGAAGTTTTGCCCGAAGCACGCAACCACGATGCCGACTGCCGATCGGTGCTTATCACAACCTCATCCCACGTCAAAAGAACATGGTGTTCAATTGCATGGCGCTCGACTGTTGGCATATAGTTTTTTCCAGATCACATGAGATTCTGAATTCCCGGTACACCTAAAAACTGCCTTCATCAATCACTTGCCGACTCGGAGTGCTGCTTTACGTCACATCTCATCAACGAACTCGACAGCAATCAACCAGCACAATGGGAAATGACTTCACCGACCCCAGGCGCCCCGTCGCCATCCTCTCAATTGGCGATATGGGCGCCGGCATAGCCCGTCTGCTGATAGCTAAGGGCATCCGAGTAGTGACCGACCTCACAGGCCGAGGGTAGGTAATCCGTCCCTCCTCCTCCCACTCTCCGCTCCCCTCTCAACTTACTAACTCTCCCTCCCAGCCCGGACACCATATCCCGCGCCCAATCCGCCGGCGTAGAGTCCCTCCCCCTCGCCGAAATCGTCACGTCCGCCTCAGCAATCCTCTCCATCGTGCCCCCAACCTCGGCCCGCCCAACCGCCGAATCCGTCCTCTCAGCCCTGGCCGCCCACCCCCGGCCCCAGTCCCTGGAGCCGCTGACTTACGTGGATTTAAACGCCATATCCCCCTCCGCAGCCCGGGGTCTCGCCGTCCTCTTCACCACCGACTCCTCGGTGCGGTTCGTCGACGGCGCCATCATCGGCGGGCCGCCTTCCCCTTCCGGCGACGGCTGGTCCCTCCCGGAGATCCCCCTGTCGGGCCCGCACACCCTGCCCGAGTTCCTGTCTACCATTCTGGGCGGCGGCGGCGGCGGTTCCGCGGTGGACCAGCAGCACATCTCCCCCGAGATCGGCGCCGCGTCGGGGCTCAAGATGTGCTTCGCCTCGCTGACGAAGGGGTACACCGCCATCGCGGTGCAGGCCTTCTCTACGGCCCACCGTATGGGGGTGCTGGGTCGGCTGCGGGAGTCGATCGAGAGGACGACTCCCGGGGTGGGCGCGAGGTTGGAGAGGAGTGTGACGGGGATGCCGCCCAAGGCCTACAGGTGGGTGAGGGAGATGGAGGAGATTGGGGAGACGTTTAGGGATGAGGG
>JANBVN010000329.1:0-12264 GCA_030052785.1 Coniochaeta hoffmannii
GTCAGCCGGAAGTCAGAGGAAACAAACAGGTGACCGCCGAGGCCACGGATAAAGTAACAGTGCTCAGATGACAAACGCGGCGAATACAGGAACCACTGAAATCTCAGACAATATCTACACCAACCCGGCCGTGAAAACGCTCATACTCGTCAAGGGCCTCCGTCTCTGCCACATTCTTATAAGGCTCCCATTTCTCCTCCCCACTTTTCCACTTCACAAGCAGTTCCAAGCCGCTGTCATCCAGCCTCCTGTGGCGACAGATCGGCCGCACCGGTCAGACACGACGCTGCTGCAGGTCCGGTGAGCTCGTCCCCACCACCAGATTTAGAAGCTCGATCGGATGGGCCTTGTTTGCCCAGTTATGGCGAGACCTTGCCAGTGCCGTTATATATCGGACATGTAGAGGGGGTTTTGTTGGCGATGACCATATCTTCTATCTCGGCGGCATCGATGGTACCGAAGACAGCATACGACAGCTCAACCATAGCACGAATCCCCCTTCCGTGTGCTGGACGCCGTGGTCTTCTTGAGGGATGGACCGGCGTGGAAGGGGGGGTCCGTTTCGCCTCATCTTTGTCACGAATCGTGAGACAAGCAGCCAGGGTAGTCTTGCCGATTGGTACCTTACAATAGAACAGGTGCACGTGATGTACTTTCCAGCACAGCGCACGGGCCAAGGTGTCTCTTTGAAGTCTGCGCTATATGTGGCGAACGGTTTTACCTTTTGTTTTCACCCTGCCTGTATTTGCAGCAGCCTTTCCTGGCAACTGTTACAGAAGCATTGCCTTCCTTGCAAGTAATCATGACCCCAGAATACAGTTATCTCATCTCCATCCATAAGATCCCGAGCAGCGTAAAAGATCGGTGCGTATATACCAGATATCCTCTGGCACTCAACGGTTGCCGAGCGACAGCTTCCACAGTCGTGATTCACCAGCCTGAAGAGGTTCCCCTTTTCGAGAGCAGATCTGCGCGACCTGCGTACCTTGTCAATGGACCCCTGCGTTTTATGTCTTGTCGGTTGAGGGAGACATTGGAGGTGATGGTTGCAGTGAACAGTGAAGTCAGGACGCGATCAATCCGTTCCCCAGCTAACCACATGGGCATGCATTGCATCGGCCACACTATCCAATAAGCGTGCGCCCGTCAGGAACCTGGCAGTGTCTAGTGCCGATCGACGGTACCATGCTTGGTACACATATATCGAACCACAGCTCTCACCGTGCTCAAGCTCCTCCTGCCAAATACCGTGTAGCGATCATGCAGCCCCAAGAACGCCACAAAACAGCAGCCCAATGGGCCGTGAGCCTGGATATTCAAGGATATTGCTATCCTACGAAGCAAGTGCGCTAACTCGTATGGGCTAGACAGCCATAGGCCGTACTCTCGTAGCGGGTCTGTCGTGAGACACCACGCAGGTTGACAAACCCATTTAGCGAAATCAGCTTGCAGTAGCGCCGCCCCGCAAGGTCCTGCTGGACAGTGACGTTGCCAGATCCGGCCGACCACAGTCTGTTCATCGTGGGGTCCAAGAACGCCAATGAAACTGACTACCTTGTCGATTATTGGATGGTTTTCTGCTGACAGCGTCATGAAAGAATAGGGCACGGGGGTGTGGCAAGGGGGTTTAGCATCCGCGGAAAACAGTGGGTCGGGGGGTCTTATCTTTTTAGTCCCCTATCGGAGTAAGGTCCCCAGAGATGCGAGTCGGCGAAATGTTTCCAAAATCCCTGTCGTAGCAATGTTTCCGAACCCTTGTTAAAGCACTAATACTGTGTGACTTCCATATGACCGAGCCCTCTGGCGGATCGTGGCGATACCGAACCGTGGCATCATTTTCGTGGCATGGTTGGACCGACACGTGCGTTCGACAGTGAGGTGAATGCGCGCTGTGATCCGCAGCTGGTGCAGGCGGGGTAATGTATCCGGAAAAGAAGGCTATTCGCCAGATCCATAGACAAATCAGAAGGCGCAGGCAGGCGCAACTTGAGGACCGGCAGCCACTGCTAGTTCAGCCGCACTAGGAAGAGCCGGGCCGGCAACGGATTCTAGACGCCACAGCAGTCTTGCAAATGAGCAAGCGACACGGCAGATGATGGCCACCGCCAGTCACATAAGTGCAGTGATATGCTAGCAAGAAGCAGCACCTTAACAGAAGAACCGGACGACGACTTTCACTGTGACTTGCCATAAGTAGCAGGATTTTGGACGATTACGTTTGTCGCGATCTAGACCAGGTGCGTCAACTGTGCGATATGGTGGAGCTTCTTCCCATTGACAACTCCCCACATTCTGGCACGGACGGACTCAGGGTCGCTTCTTTGTCTGACCGGTTCGGAATGACCCAGGCCCCTAACGCAGAGGGGGGAGTGTGACGGCAACCATTTTTCAAATCCGAGGACAGCCCACAGTGATAGCCCACGGTGAGACAGAATGCAACGGCTGGAAGTCCAACGGCAACCAAAGCACATTCCGATCATTCTACGTGGTAGTCGAGCAACCTCTCGACGACCTCTTGAATTCCGGCATGCACCATGGACTCCGCTGGAGGCCGGGCTGTCGTAGGTGTAAACAAAGCGCGCATGGGGACTCGGAGGACACATGCCCTCTGCACTTTCGCCGCCGGCACTCGGAGTACCTTGATAGCACTCAGGTACAGTTATTGCGGCGCACAAGGCATGTACGCACCTGTAACTGTCGAAGATATATACCCACCATCCTCGCCACCCTACCCCCGGGTTATACAATGAATGATCAGAACAAGACACCATTACCGTGGCCGCTCGAGGAGTCAGGGGAATATGTTGCATATCTCCGGGATCAAGTTCATCCGCTCGACGTCCTTCAGGGACAGGGCCACGTCCTACAACCGCTTTCTGAGACGGAGTTGAATGGGAAGAAGAAATACAAAGGATGTGGTGTTCGCTGTAATTATCGGCCTCAATTACTTCGTATACGACCTATGCTAAGAACACCACGGAAGGTCTGTCGAGATGAAAACCGAGGACGCACGCTATTCCGGCGAGATTACCGGCAACGGAATAGTACTCAGGTGCAAATTCCACCCTGGACTTGTTGGAAACAAGGTTTGTCTATACGATGACTTGAGCCAGCCAGCAACTAACAGATGAATATTCAGACATGGAGTTGCTATAATAGGCATGTTTCCGCAGCACCTTGTACAGGCGAGACATACCACCAAGCTCGCCAGTACTCTCACGTGGAACTTGAGACACGTTGGCAGCATCACGAAAGTCCTCATCCGGGCCGATATCCAGGTCCGTACCGCCGTCGCGATTGACTGCGAAATGGGTACAACTGAGGATGGTGAAGGCGAGCTCATCCGTCTCACCCTCGTCGACTACTTTTCCTCTGCAGTTCTCATAGACAAGCTGGTCTACCCGGACGTGCAATTGCGACACTGCAACACGAGATACTCGGGAGTCAAGAGAAGCGATCTGGAGTAAGCCCGGCGCCAGAGGACTGGTATAATGGGAAAGTACAAGGCACGGAAGGAATTGTGGACGTTCGTTGGCCCGGACACGATAGTCGTGGGACATTCTGTGCACAACGACCTCGTTGCATTGAGATGGATCCATCCTGTAGTGGTGGACTCATACTTAATTGAGTACGCACTCAAGAAAGGGGAGGCCAAGGAAGACACGAGTACGGGCATGACTGTTCCAGCTGGCGCCTCAGCCACTCGGGTACAGGGTCAAAAAGGATGTGGACCGTTGTCCCTCAAAGGCCTCATGCTAAGGAGGCTAGGAAGAGCAATTCAGATGGGTGGCAATAAGGGACACGACAGCAAGGAGGATGCCATGGCGACCAGGGACTTAGTTGACTGGCATATGGCCTGTGGCTTAAGTCGCGCGATGGCGGTTGGTATCCGGGGTGACTGAAGGATCAAACTCTTCCAAAGTCTGACCCGCAATTGCATGGAGGGACTGAGCGCGCCATCGTTCATCCTTTTTCCAACCAGGCACAGTAGAGGCGACGTCGCCCGCAGACTAGGCGCCTTTTCTACAATGAGGGCTATCTTGCTTTTTCGTCGCGTATTTTCCCGTCAATATCGACACCGCACGCCTTCGGCTCGAACTCTTCCCCTGACATATTAGATATGGCCCGGCTTAGCCCGGCCACGTCACGTATATAATCGAGAGGGGCGGTGACTACTTGAATAGTGGTTGTTGGGACTGCGTACCATTATTTCCTTCACGCCAACTATGGAATACAGGGTATCTTTTCCACCATCCCGAGCAACGGATGTTTCTGTAGACCTTGACGCCTATGTCCTGAGAAAGAACCAAGCAGGGAAGGAACGGTATCGAGACTCATGCCACCACCAGGACGTAGTGCCGATCATGTCCGAAAAGTCCACCAGCATACTGTTCTTCCAATTCCGACCGTGGGGTGATGACGCGGGGCAGAATCCAGCAACGTACATGAAAACTTGAGGCAGTGAACAGAAAGAAGGAAGGCAAGCAGTTGGCAGCTATATATGAGAAGAGGCTGCAGGCGACGTGGTCGGCCACCTGCCTTGATGTTGTAGCGGGGAAAAGCCATCAAATTTGAGCGCCCGTGCACTCACCATCGCCGCAACCAGTTCCTAACATTACCGCAGTCCTCACCCATCAATGCATTAACTGGTGCAAGGCTTCCAAGACTCGTTTGTTTCCCTCTTTGGTATCTCTTGTAAACCCTATACACTTCTAAACATTAGCGAATCGGTGGGGACCAGGAAGTGACCCGGATGCAGCAGTTACGCTCGATCCGCCGATACATTTGAGTTGGTGTGTTCCAGAGGGTACTGGCGCAGACGATAGAGAGATCATTGTGCACAACAAGCTTGAGGAGCTCAAAGGCTATGCTTTGTACGTATTCGAAAAGCTACGCGCCCGCAAGGATTCGGAGCTGCATTTTGGGACTCTTGGGGTGGGTGTTCGGCTGGACATTTTTACATCTGAAGAGTCATCAGGAGGCCGCTTCTGTGTAAATGAGATCACCCGCTGGTGTGAGGCAGACTGGTTCTCTGAAAGTACAGAGGCGCCACCACAATTGGGAATCTGTCAGGCGTTCGGCGAGGCTCTGGCGAGTCACCTTTAGCATTGGCCGCTCACTATCGAGTTCTCTTACGCCCGCCGTTCTCATGTGCGTTAATCATTGTCAATAGATCATTCCGTGAGCAATAATGGAGGAATTCGGAGGATACCACCTAATGGCCAATCGTTGGATACACAATAGTAGACACGATAAAGAAGGAGGCAAAAGAGATATTTTTAATGGCGTTGTCGGACACTGTAGTTCTAGCTCTTTTCTTTTGTGTACTATCTAATGGAGTTAAGTGTCAGCGTTCGTCCTCCTCTTCGCTCTCTGCCGTGTGCCGAGAGACACCGTAATATATCATATAGACATTGATTAGTTCCGTGCCGCGACTGAATAAGTAAATCCCGGGTTTGAACGTGCCTCGGCCGGCCATTTCCCAACGTCACTCCATCCTCGAATCCACCCTCGATTCTCTCAGCCCATAACCAGGAGTGCTCGGCCTCCATGTTGGCCGTCCAAATCAACCGGTCATGGAGCTCTGCCGAATTAAATGCGCGTGGGAGACTCGTCGCACTGAAAGCTGTCAGAACATATCGAGGTAAAGACGGCGCAGAACAAACCTCAGGGCAGGCCCAGGACCTTGCTATTGCGAGGGTCTGTGTCTAACGTCTGATCGGAAGTCTCTACTTCCCATGCCTCCCCGTCCCAGCGGCGAAATAGCCTCGGGTGCATGGTCGGACCAGTCTTGAGTTGGGAGACCTCAACCTCGCCTTTCCGTAGAGAAACTGAAAAGTCGCCATAGGACACATACAAGCGTACAAGTGTGGCTTGTGAGTCTCTCTCCTTGAGAGTTTGCACACCATGTTGTATCACATGTTGTATTTTTTGGGGTTCAGCAAACCAGTAATCCACATTCCGTCGATAGCGTTCTCTCTCGAACTCAGCAACACGTTCAATTAGGTCGCCGGGTGAGTGATGTGCTCTGAAATATTTCTTGGTTAACCAACATTTGCACTGGGGACTAGGAGTCACCTACAAGCATCTGCCGCAAACCATGAGGATGGTAACAACCGTTGCGTGGGCGCCGCACTTGCAATCCTCATCATGGGAAGCGACATCTCGTCTGTCGTCCTTCAACACGATACCGTAACCGCAATCATGATGGATTCCTAGCATGAGCTCGGAAGGATCGAGACTCCGCATAGAGGTGCATGTTCTTTGCACTCGCAATAGTGCGCTTCCTCCTTCTGATAGCATGTACACACGCACTGAAATGCTACGACCGGATAACCTGTCGATATGCCTCCCGGGATGTGGGCTTGCCATGTCAAAATAGACGGCAGACGGTATTTTACCTCGTTTGCAATTCGCGACAGCCGTCATGTCCAACTCATATACAGCATCGCTAAGGTTACCAGTGTCCCTACGTGGCTGAGGATCGTCTGGGCATTCGCCAAGTGCACTTTAGCGATTCGGTGCCTCCACACACGGACAAGGATGGTGGAAGACTTCTCCGTCCATGGAGGCCCACAAATCGAGGATCTTGCGCGAGATATGTGTGGGTATGATGATGAAGATGATCATGTGGGCTACTATGATGATTATTCTGACGGTGGAGGGTGGAATGCTGCAGATGGAGCACCTTTCCCCGAATATTTTGACAGTTGTTGGGACAACGGTTCATGATACATTCGACTTTTGCTTCTGCACCCCTCTCAGACACAAGCCTGCGTCTTTCACAAGCTCTCTCGAAAGTTTTCTCGAAGCAAGTGGCCCAGGACAACATTGCCATCTCTATGATCGAATGTGTTGCGAAATATCCTTTCCATCTCCTTGGTGTACGCTCAGCAATTTTGACAGTTGTGTCTTTGGTACAGCCTATTTGAATAGCAGCACGAGTCTCTAGAGCTTGTACAGCGAGCTCTCACCTCTTCGCAGTGCTCGCAGGTTTGCGGATCTGATTCTGGACTATCTTGTAATGCAAGGATACCCAAAAAGCAGAGCACTCGTGCACCTGTACCATCCCGGAAAATTCGCGTGCGCATCGTTCGACCGTTCTTCATCCTCAGCTGATTTCCCGATCGATGATGTCGCCTTCGAGGCCCGAACCCGCGCCGGGGCGATGAATGGCTTCTTAGCATTGTCAGGTGACACCACGACCCAAACATGCCTACTACCGAAAAGGGCGCCCAGAGACAGCCCAGTGCCAGTCCTGCCGCTCTTAGCCAGGTTCTGTTGCCATCAGTGCTGGAAGTTCGATCCTCGCCGTATAGTGTGTGTGTTATGAGCGGCTCCGTGCCTGAGTAACGGAAATGTGGTCGTTTGAGTCCCCGGAGAGTGATGGACTAGCATGTCTAGATGCCATTCATCAGTGTGAAACCGATGGGAGTGAGCGAGCTACAGTGAGTCGCTCAGGTGCCACTTCCGCGAGAAGCTCTTCTTCTTGCAAGACATGGTGCACCAGTACATGGTCAGGTTAATCATCTTTTGTGCTTCGACGGCCTGACATAGTACCTTGGGATAGACCGCAGCCAAATTTTCGTTGTTCCGTAGACTTGAACATTTTCTAGCCCTAGAGCGCAGCATACCAGCCGCCCCGCCTCTCCATTAGTCGACGACTTACTAGGCAAGAAGGCGGCGATATTGAGATTGTCCGTAGACTGCTCGGCATCTCCTGGGCTCGACAACCCATTGCACATATAAGGGTCGATAGTGTCACGCGATTGTTCGACATATACTTTGGTCGACAGCGCATCCGCATCAGCAAGGGTCGATGCAAAAGGTGTTCCAGGGCTGCTGTCCATTGGTGTCGTCCCAAAGAGCTTTGCATAAGATCCGATAGTTTGAGTGGTCTCAACTGCTCCATTCGCCCACCCTGCCGGATCATCAACTTGGCAATACGGTGTGTCGTTGAGCTCAATATGAGAAATGTGCCCTGTGATACCACGGAGGAGGAAAGAAAGGATAACGTAGGGTCAAGTGAAAGATGACAAGGGAGTAAGAGAGGGTAGAATAGGTTGTTGGAAGCTAACGTTGCCACGAAGGTCCCCTTCAGACACCGAGTTGATTGAGTGTATGCAGAGATAGACAGATGTTACCTTGCCACCATGCATACTCTTCGGTGAGCATGGATTCCAAAATGCTACTCATGTGGTGCATGAACAGGAAAATGACGGGGTGCTTGGTACTGGAACAGGTACACACGATCCCCCATTAAGAGATATAGGCACAGACAAACATGGTTGCTTGTCTTCGCCAATCGACGGAAACTTCGAGTGGAAGACTCAACAAGAACCATGTCTCTCCATGCTTTTGAGGCGGTCAAATTTTCTGGTCCAAAGGGAAGGACCCAGATACACCATTGTGTCGAAGCCGTGGTATATATCGATGATACAAGACCCAAGTTCTCTAGACCCACGAGGTATTTTGGGGCCTTACGCCTGTAGCTCCTCCTAAGCCTCTCACATGCAAGCAAGAGAAAAACAATTCAGTCATTCGAGGATTAATGTAATGGCGAGGGTTGTTGTCTTGGCTGCAAGGACCGTTGCATTGGCCTCGAAGGTGGTCGCCTAGGTGATTGCTCCGAGTCCAACGGTAACCGCATAGACGATTGCTGTGAGCCCAAGGGTGATTGTGTAGATAGTTGCTGCGGGCCCGAACGTGATCTCGTAGATCGGGGCTGCTTGCATTCGGTGATGTGATATGTGCATCCTCCACCTGCAAAACATGTGAGGATATGTATGGTAACGGAATAGCAGGTTCAGATGGACTTGCTCACATCGCGGCTTCAGCCGGTTGCAACGTTCTCCCCTCGTCCGACATGCAACGCAAGAGCTCCTCGTTTGCCCGGTATATTTAACGTTTGTCGGCTCTGCCGAAGAGGTACCTGGGGAGGGAAACAACTGGAACGACACTGCTTGGTGATTACTCTGAGTAGTCTCGTCGAGTGTAAGCGTAGTTGGGTGTGAGGCTGGCAAAGTAGCGTCAGTCCGGACAGCGCGCCAACGTTCCATATCTGTTGGTTGTGGCGTAATCATAGGAAGCGGCAGGGACCGCACATCAGGATTCAGTATACTTGACAGTAGCCGCTCAGCAGGGTGCTGCATTATCGAAGCCGCGTTCGTCACGGGCCCGCCCGGTTGCGCTGAATCAAATGAAGGAATCCATGGCGCCGTCGATGTTGAGTCGCTCATGATGTGACTTAGGCTCGCACTGCGCCTCACCATTCTAAGGTGGGCTGGAAGTGAGTTCTGAGAGGTCAGGGGCAGCTTAATAGGCGATTGGTTTTGTCGAACTTCTGTCTGAGATGCAGTCGTTGCGACTTGATCCGGCGCTAGCTGCGACGGATCTGCCTGGTTTGGTTGCCTACGGACAGGCGGCGTTGTCCGTAAATTGGGCACCCCAACGGCCGAGACGGTCGAGGGTGGCGCGTTTCCCTCAGAGCGGCACTTCGTTTCCAAATACCCGACGTCCTTAGCCTCGGCTCGAGGTCGGTCCTGAATTGATTGATTCAGCGCATCCAAGGACTGCTCTTTGCTGAGACCGTGATGAGCAAAAGGGGCATTTGTCGGCTGATCCGCTCGATGGAAAGTGACTGCTGCAAAAGCAGTTTGAGCCAAATGTATAAGAGAAGGCGTGAGGTCCATAGAGTTCGACTCGCCTTGCTGCGACGCCTCAGCAGTGTGTTCCGAGCCTATGGGTTGCATTCGGAGGTTCTGGCTCTGGTCCTCTAAGGCGTGAGAGCCTCGACGGCTACCCGTGCTCTGCTCCGAGTCTCCGCGAGGCTCCGCGCCCATGCCAGGGAATCTCACTCCTCCATGTCTGTTCTCGATACTTGAAGGGCTTGGATTCGCTCCATGATTGAATTTGGGGGCGGTCCTCGGCAGATCAGGTTCGCCTTGACCGCTATCAGCTGCGGCAGGATGCCACCATGTTAGCAATAGGAAGCCGAGTACTGAGTGCAAATAAACGTACCACCCCTTCCGTCGCCACCATGACGCCCTTGTCTTTTCCTTGTCGCTTTCAGTCTAGCGGAGAACTTCCGGGCGGCTTGGTAGCCGAGGACATTTCGGCATTGGTCGTCGCCAAAATCAAAGGGTCGAAGATTCTTGGCGGGCACCCATGCCAGCAAGTCTTTTCCGGGGAGACGAAGCTCGCCTTCTGGCGGGATCTCCATGCAGTCGTCTGTGAGATACATAACAGGGAACTTCCGCTCAGCAACACGGGGTCCGCCGTCTTGAAAGGCTTCTGTCCATCCCAGGATTTGATTCCTACTAGATTGATAACAATTTGGGATATACTTAACGAGGCCCGTATCGGCGAGATTGCCCCTCATACTCACGGCATCAAAGGAGCCAGTAGGCAGTAGGACGGCCGCGTACCATGTATTCGTGGATTTCCAGTATGCACGGTAGATTTCGCCTATAGCTGGGTCGACAACTTGGACCGGAGCCGCCTTCAATGGCCGACCTGCCTCGGCAGGCGATGGTTGATGGCCATCGGCGTCCCGGCTATGCTTTATCTGCTTCTTTCCTGTTCGTTGGGTGCTGCGTGGAGGGGGGTCCTCGAAAGTCTCAGCCTCCGTCTCCAGTGCCTGGCGGAGAATGTCGTTGTTCTTCTTGGCCTTGCTTGAATCGCAATTCAGTACCTGAATTCCCAGCTTTTTGATGGCGGTTGCATGGGTCTTGGAGAGTCCGCCATGCAGAGCGCCTGCCAGATGTTTCGCGGCTCCCATGATCGGGTTTTGACCGAAATGCATCTTGTGTACGTCACACCGGAGAATGTACCACTTGTCGGCATCTTTCGGGAACTCGACTATTGTGTGCTTATGATCGGCCCTTCCGCCTTGAAATACATCTTGAAAGTCGATTGTTCTCCCCTGCTTCCGCATTTTCCGAGGTCGGGAGCTGCCTGGGTCATCCGCCCTAGGACGTTTCCTCCCCCCTTTCTTAGTAGGGATGCCGCCGGCCGGAACTCCGGTCGAATTTCTGCTCAGGCATATATGTTAATCAAGGGCGCTCGTCTTCACAGGAGGGGACATACACAGTACGAGCGGACTCTGCCTCTGGCGCAGGGGCACTTTTGTTGCTATGTGTTGGCCGGTTGAAACGCGTAGTTTGTGATATATATCGTCGCGGCCTCGTGAGTACTACAGTTCCTGTTGGCAGCGATGCAGCATTACCCTCTACGTCCTCCTGTGCGGCCAGCTCTGCTGGACTGCTGGAGCGAGTGTCTTGTGACGTCGAGATTCTGCGCTGTGTGTCGTTGGCGGCTTTTGTTTCTGGAGAGGCAAATCCCGTGCGTTGTGTGAATGCAGTCGAAAAGAGTGCCTTCAGTTTCGACCGGTAGGCGTCTTCCTGTTCCTGGGCAGCAGTGTCGTAATCACGTCGCCGCTGTTGGATTGCATCCTGACGGTTCCGTATCTCAGACTGGAGCCGCCGTACCTCGTCCTCACACCTCCCGATCTCGGTTTGATCACTAGCTATTTCGGTTTCGAATGCAACCCGCGCAGCGTTTTTCTGGTCGTCGTGTTGCGTTTTGATGACGTTCAGCTCCTTGATGCGTAGCTCGTAGATCTCGGTTTCCGGCGAGACCGTTCCCCTCGGCGACGACATCGGGCACCACAGAGAGCACCAAAGACGGCGCGTGTAGGTATCAAAGCATGGAGGTCGTATTACGTTCTGGCAAAACCCCGATGAGAAGGTGCGGGAGAAAGGCCCGGCTATTTTAACTGGAATTGACACCGGCCGTTTGTGGTCGTTAGGAAGTTAACGCGTTCCTGGATGGCAAAGTGTCGGGAGGTAGCTGAGTCATCAATTGACGGAAATGAGTCAGCTACTCGGAGCTAGGCTTAATATGGGGGAGCATCGGTAAAGCTGGAGTCCTGCACGAATTACTGACGCAAAGACCCTACAACTGGACGGCTCCAGTCCCGGTCGTCGGTCAAGAGACGTCCTTCCACGAAGCGAGGCGTATCAGCAAGAGCTATGCCGTCCATTTCTCCATACAGCAAGCCAACAGCAAATGGGCTGTTGGAGGTTGTGGTCGTTGGCGCCAAGAAGGACCCCCTCACGGGACCGGTGGGTCCAAAAATTGGTGCGGCACCCACAGAGAACAGCAAGTTGAAGCTACTGCTGAGGAACACAAGGTGCTTTTGTCGGACGGGCGAAGCGCTCAAGGAATGCTGGTGTCACGATGGCGGTGTAGACCACGAAACCA